>UXGC01001119.1:0-34473 GCA_900480045.1 Eurytoma adleriae
GAGAGAGCGAGAAGCCTGCCAGGCATTCTGATATCTCGGAATGTTTTACGCCTCATTAGGCTACAATGTGTTGTTGCGCCGCCGCGGTGAATTATATCGGGCATGAGACGACGCTCGCGCCGACGCCGCCCGTCAAGACAAATGGTCCAAACCGGAGGTAATTGTGGGCTTTTATTAGCTCGCTCCTCTGGCAGCGCGCTGAGAGGGAAGGGGGAGGGCCCGGGCTGAGGAGGGAGATCCGCGAGAATCACGCGCGGCAGTCATCGCGATGCCGCTTTCAACCCTTTCCTCGGGATCTCTCTGCGCCTCGTCGGCGCGCGGGCCGTAATTGCTCGCGTGACGCTAATGCAGCTACGCCGGGCGCGCTGCTTTTCTTCCGCGAGCGGGCTTCTCGTCTTGACTTACCCTTTCACGTGATCCCGCCCACGTCAAGGTGGAGTCGTGATTTTTGAGCGCTTGTTTTGTCGATTAATCGCCGTTACCTCGACCGCTTCATTTGCTGCTTATCGTTTGGATTCCTTTTTGGAGCGTGAATGTTACGCTCTGTTAAAAAAAAGGTTCAATTCTAAAACCCTTTTGAGAAAGCACTCTTTTTCTGAAGGATAGTAGCTGCAATGATCGGGTTGCGCAGTGCGTCTGACGTAACTCGGTCTTTTCTACTAAATTTTTTTTTTAAAGTGCACAATCGATTAGGCGTTTTAGGCTTAACTTGATGGCTTAACGTCTAACGTAACTTGGTCTTTTCTACTGAATTTTTTTTTTTAAGTGCACAATCGATTAGTCGTTTTAGGCTTAACTTGATGGCTTAACGTCTGACGTAACTTGGTCTTTTCTACTGAATTTTTTTTTTTAAAGTGCACAATCGATTATTCGTTTTAGGCTTAAATGCTAGTGACTGATAACATTTCTAGCCTATAATTTTGCCGCGCGTATTCCGTCGAACAAAACTAAAACTTTTTCTTGCTCCTTGCGTATCCGTTCGAGTCTACCTTTCTCCGGCTGGATCCTGCGGACCCTCAATTTTCTACGGAATTCTCTTGTGCTTGCAGACTGTATCCGGATCAGGCTTAAAGCCCGATAAAATTTCTCGCCGATAATTCCAGCAGACTTCGGTGATTCCTCAGCGGTGGAAAAGTTTTCAGAGTTCCACCGTCCTTCCTCCCCCCCGCTCCCTTTTTCTTTTCTTCTCGTTTTTTTTATACTGCTTCGAGTGCTCCTTTCTCTTTCTCGCCCTCCTCTATCTGTCTCGTGCAAGCATACTCGCACGCGAACCTTAAATCTCCGCGAGCTCTCGGCTCCTTAATCGGCAGCTGACCGCTACCGATATAAATCGCCCTAAATCCGATGCTCACTTTGAATAAGATGTATGCGAGATGGTGCGTATTACACCTGACAATGTCTTTATCCAAACGTGGAATAATTATAATAAATTATTTTGTAATTGTAAATAATTTTTATTAAATTTTGCAGTATCATGAAATATACCCTTTATCCCTTTATCGAAAATTCATGGGCTTGGTGTGTCATTTTTTTTTTTTAATTATTATTGTTATTTATTTGACAGTAAACTGCAAGAAGGATCTCTACTACTAAACAGTACAGTACTAAAATACTTTTTAATTGTCTTCGTATTTTTTTATATTTCACTTATTTTTTTTTTCTTTACGTAGAAGCAATTACGTACCGTTTTGTAAGTAAACATTTACTTGCATAAAAGTGTGTACGCGTAAAGCAGAAGAAGAGGCATTAATTCAAACGCACGTGAATTATCAAGTAAATTTTCAGGGCAGATCCGCAGAATTATGGCCTCTAATGGCAAGTTGCTCCTCGGGGACGGCGTAGGTACTAGGCGCGCGCGAGCGCCCGGCCGCGCGTATCTCTTCTCGCGCGCCGCCGCGACCTATGTATACACGCGGAAATCGCGCAAAGCAGCCGCGAGCGGTCTTGGTATGCCTGTGCCCGGGCTCCGGTCAAGATTAATATGGTCCGGCGTGTTTCTTGGCGTATTTCAAATACTTGCGAAGGTTAATTACTTCGCGCTGGACATTGTTGCGGTCGGGGCCTTCTCCCCCCTCCCCTCGTTCGTCCTTTGGCCCTATCCTCTCCTCCCCCTCTCGAAATACCGTCTTTGCCCAGATTCTCTGTCTTTTCCGCCGGACCGGACACGGGCTTATATTGCATAAAGGAAAGTTATTAATGGACATGGGCGAGACGCTGTAAAGCGGGGGCGCGCGAGCGACCGGCCGTGTGTGCGTGTAATTTTCGTCGTCATTAAAGGGCGAGCGCGCGCGCTGCTGATGTACCCGAACCGACCGTAAATTGCGGTCGTTCGCGGCTGTTTTAGTGTGGGCGCACTATGCGCGGTTCGGTCATTTTTAAGTTTTAGTCGATAGCGAGTGAAGTATTCATTCGTCGGGTCGTGTACTCCAAGCAGGTGATCTGTAATGGAAAAGTTGGGGGGAAAAAAGAAACTTTTTAAACTTTTGACAAATCATGTAATTGATCATTGGATTATTTTTGTTTTATAGTGTAAAGACAATAGCAAAATTTCATCTTCACTGTGTCAAACCTTGTTACGAATAATTTATGTACAAAATAATTTCAAAAAGTAATAAGATATAATTAGTTTAGAAAATTTTGAAATCAGTTGCACCCGAGAACAATAATGCAGCCAGCTATCAGCGTCACGTCGCGGGATATTTTCGCTCGCGGACGTAACGTTTCCGCAGGATGAGGCCCGTATTTTCATCGCGAGCGCATTATTACATCTGCGTCTCGCCCTTCACCGCTAGCATCACCAAGGCATATGCCGCTCTCGCTCCTCTTTCACTCGTTGCCCCGCCAAAACTCATGTATTTATGCATTTTCGGAGAGCGGAGCCTTCCTCTCTCGCCGATATTTTCCGCCACTAGAGAATCTCTCGCTCTTAGACGCGGGTCGCATAATATCTATCTCTCGTATGCATGGGAAAACTGGAAATTATGCGGGCTCTCGAGTTGAGATATTAATTAGCAAAGCGGAACATTTTTGGCGTTTTAGTTTTCGAAGTTTCAACTGAATTATCAGAAACCATTTAATTTGCATTTCCGGGAAAAGAGAGTATTTCATAGTTAGTTAAACCGAACATTTTTTATAAAAGAAAAAATCTAAATGACACTTTTTTTATTTTTAAATTAAAATAGTTATAACTTTCATTTTATATTTAGAGAATTCTAAAATCTTCAACTCCAAAGAATACTCAAATGGTTACTATAGAGTCTTGAATTTCAGTGCAGAAGAAGACAATCACAAAGCTAATAGAAAAGTTTAGAAAAACTTCGGATCGATTGAATATCAACGATCCACCGATGAATAATTGTTTATACATTCCAAAGTGAAATCCAGAATTCTTCGGCGCACGCGTGTGCACGCCCTTGGCCACCCTCGCCTTGGGCGTTTCGCGCCGCGGCTCGCGGCGTCTCGGCGAGTCCGACCGCTTCTTTTATTATTCAAGAGCCATATTTACTCATTGGATTCAATTCGGATTCACTTACGAGCGGTATGATTTACGCCGGCGAGGCTCGCTCGCTTATGCTCTATATACCTGCCCTATCGCCGAGATGGGAATTTATTGGAGGCGAGCAACGCCTCCCCCCTTCTAAAAGGCACCCGACATGTGTGCGCGCCCGCTCCGCGCGGAACTTTCGAAGGGTGGCTCTCTCCAGCGCGGCCGGAAGGGAGCTTCGTGGGCGAAGCGCAAAAAAAAATAATAGGAGGAGGTAATGCGTCGCTAAAGGTCTTCGCGAAAAAGGCGGCCGAAAATTTAAATTTATCGCGCCGCGTTTTAATACAAACGACTCCTCCTCCCCTCTCCCTCTCTTCCCGATTAGCATAATTTATAATGGGCGAGCTCGCGTTAGAAATTGGTAAATTATTAGAGAAGATAGCGCGAGTCGTGACGGGGGGCCGGAGGACACGAGCGCTGAACAAGCAAACCTCTGCGCCGCGAACGCGCTAAAGAGGAATGTAAATAGCGTTTTACCGAGCGCGCCTTCGTGTAAGCGTGGAGGCGCCCACGTAATTGTGGAAACGAATTTTAGCGATATCGCACGGGCACGTGGAGACTTCGGCAATTTCGATTTCCGGCGCGGACCTTAGTTTGACGTTAGGTGTACTTTTGGTACATCTTCCGGTGATGCTAGGTAATAATGAATATGTGCTTACTGGATATAGAATACATTTAGTTTATCAATTTTTTACTATAGATGTTTGTGACCAGTATTTTGTTTATGCAGAAGTAGTGATTTTTAAATACCGTTTTAGAAACCTATTTTATAAAATTGTTTTTTAGTTTGGAATTTTTAGTTTTGAGACTCGCGTTATCATTCACAGCTTAAAGCAGCAAAAAAGGAAACATAGCATACGAAACGCGATAAACTTAAAATAAACAATGTATTGTTTTTAAGAATTCTTTCTACTGTTGACTCATCCAATGTTTCAAACAGTTATACAATTTTCTAAAACAACTAAATTGCCTTACAATTTTATACATATTTAGATATTCATTTTTTTTTATTTTTTTAACTCAAAATAATATTACATGAACTCAATAAAAAAAATTACATCCTCTCGAGCCTCTATTTTGGAAGTTGCATTCAGGGCCACAACAAAAGGGCGACTAACTCAGTTACTTCGCAGCAAATTATTGCGCGACGTACGCCGCGCGGAGGACAGTCGGCGCTCCCTCCCTGTTCCCCCCGGTTACGAGAGCGCGCAGAAAAACGGCAACCGCACGTCGTTCGGTATATTGCGATACAAGCTGCAGCGTATAGCTCGACATAAAAAACATCTATTCATCATAGCCCGCGGCTTTCGGCCCTCGCTCTACCCGGCAGCTCGGCGAGCATTTTTGCTTTATACCCTCCACGCTAACTGCTATATTGCAGCCGAAGCGCAAAAGCGAAGGCGCGCGCGTCGCCGGCTAAAACGAGCGAGCAAGGCAGGCAGCGCCTGCTTTATTGGCCGCTACTGAATTTTTATCTCTCCCCTGTGCAAATGGAGACTGTATGGTCGGCGCGAGCTTTAAAATGCATGTGCCCGCGAGCTTTTAAATCAAGACGAGGATTGTTGTCGGGCGAGGCCCGTACGTAGGGAGGGCACCGTGACTACTGTCCCCCCGCGTCTTTGTAATTCGATCATTATGATTGAAATTTCCGCGGGCCGCCGGGGCGCGCTCGATTACGCCTCGCTTTTTCGGGATTTTTATGCGGTTCCGCGCAATAAAAGGGACGTTATCGGATGCTGTAGTTTCTACGCTTGAAGCTAACCGGATGAAATTCATACGTTGCGCGCGCGTCCTAGCTAAAAGTAGCTGCAATTATTCTTTTCGCGCAATTTACGGCGTTACTCGTGAATCGATGTGCATTCGCATAAGAATAATAAATACGTACATAATGTACGATACGTTTAATAAAACGATTTATTATTTTTTCAACGATAACATTTATTTTATGCATGTGAGTACCTATTTATCTGTGTTACTGTAGAATAGGAATTACAACTGATAAAATTTTATTACGATTGCAACATTCAACTGTGATCATTTGTAAAGTATCAAAGTCCCGTGAACACGATGTCAGTGAAAAGTTTTTCCATTATTTCATTGCAGCGGCAATTCGAAAAACGTATGATTATCGAGCAACACTCGGGGATCCCCCCCGGCAACGAATAATTCAGGAACATTGCGCTACAAACGATTGGACATTTGTCACATTCCGAGTGCACGCAACACCAGCTTAATATAATTCTCGTGTAGCGACTGCGGTTAGTTGTGAAAAAAAACGCGCAGAGCCTAAGAGTGGGCGTGGGCGAGGAAAATAAGAGAGGTGCCTAAAAGCCAGAAGAAAAAGTGGGGCCATTATGCTGATGCTCCGACATATCGCGCCGTGTGCCGCGCGCGCGCGCCGACTTCTTTCGCGGCGCTTTGGCCCTGAATTGTGCGCCCCACTAGCGCGCGCCACCCCCGTCCGCATTACGCCCCGGCTCTTCCGAAAGACATACGGTATGTCGGGGGAGTGTAGGTCTTGTTTACGTATTTTCACCTGCAAAACAGCTGGCGCTTACGGCCGCCACGGTGACGCTTTCGAGCTCTCTCGACAATGGCCTTGGCGACTTTTTCGCAACGCGAGTTCGTGACGATTTAGTGCGCAAGTTTTTTCCTTTGTATTTAACGTCGAACTAAAAATCTATTAATTACGGTGTTAAGCAATGTAAATACTGTGAAATTGCGATGTAAATTGATAATGTGATTTCAATAAAATATTTCTTTTATAATTAAAACATATAATTACAGAATTTTTAATTTATTTAAATTTAGTTAAGAAATTGATTGATTAATTATAATAATAAAAATCCGCGCATTAGCTGCGTTAATGAGTATTTTTTTAAAGGACCAGTCGAGCTTTCCCTATTCGATTATTTACGTCAAAAAAACTTCACAAGTGCCTCTTGAACCGCGATTTGCGGGCAAAAAGGCAGAAACCGGCTCGCTTTTTGTTTTAAGAGCGCATGGATGGTGTACTTTGAAACAGCCATCCGAGCATCGCGCTTATACCTCAATTTCGATTGTTTCCGCGATTCCCTTTTTTTTTGTTGATAATATAATTATCGAGTACGTTTTTCGAGTTGCGGTCGGCCCTTAGTCCCCTCCTCCCAAAAAAACGTAAGATCGTTATTCTTTCTTGGGTATAACAAAGAGCAGCCCGGGCTAAGTTAAACGAGGTAGGTTGATGCGTAATAAAATTTAAGCTTTAATATTCTGCATTAATAGCGGTCGATAAGTGCGACTGGGGCGTCTCTCAGAGCCAGCCCATCCGCCCTCCCACTCTCCCCATTCATTTCCCGGATTAAAGCTGTAGCTGCCGTACACTTTAAAATTTCTTACGCTCAATATAAAATTTTTATGTACTTTCGAAACTTTGCCGAAATGAGAAAAATTTGGACTTGCTGTGTTATTATTTTTTGAAAAGGTACACTGTATTTAGGAGTAAAATGGCATACTAAAAATCATTGGGTATGCAGATTAAGGAATAATTTATTACTTTAATAAAGCAGCTTGTTATTTATATCAGCGATATAAATCCAAGTGCGACCGTTGAATGGAAAATTTATCGCAAATTTAAAGTTTACATCTGCAACAAAGTCTTTATACAACAATTAATCGTCAACTAGACTTGTTAAAAAAAATCCATTAAATATTGCATCAAATCTCCGCGAACGCAGTGTTTCTCGCGGTAGAATTTAAAGCGATTTAAAGTTATAAGTTGACCTGAAAAAAACGCGCGACACGCACGCACGCGTCGCTACCGTTCAGCCGCTGACCAACAAGACTATAGCTCGTCCACCTATACGCGCACCCCTCCTACACAACGAACTTTTCGCTCGAAACTTGCCAATCGTTTCCCTCTCTCCGTCTCTCTTCTCCAATGCTTTATTATTGCTCCAGCAGAAGGCGAAGGGGGGACCTATGTCAATGGGAACAACGCGCGCGCTCTCTCTCTCTCTCTTTCTCTTCGCCTATTTACTCAAGGGTTGGCATTTGCCAACGGGGTTCGGGAGAGTTTCATGGCGGTCGCGACGACGACGACGACGACGACGCGGGCGAAAAGGGAAACCGACGAAGAAGACCGGAGGCACAAGCGCCAGGGGAGCGAGCGGCTCGCTCCTTCTCCCTCTCTGTCTCAGCGCGAGCCCGAACATGAATTAAAGTTTTAATTTCTCTAAATCACAGTGCGCGCGAGGAGAGGAGAGGAGAGAGGGAGGCTGGCCCCCGGAGCTCTTTCCACCAGACGGTCCGTTACTTATGGCCTCTGCCCTTTTACAGCCGCCTACTTTTCCTTCGCTCGTTCTCGCCGCGCTCCGATCTTAGGCGGGAGCGAGGGAGCCTCCTATAGCGCGAATACGTATCGGGGAAATCGATATGTGCACTTGTGCGCTTGACAAGTACACGTCAGTTCACTGTCGCCGGTGCGCTGCAGCGAAGCCTTTTGCAGCGGTTATTTATGCGGAACTGAATTTTCCAGCGAGCACGCGGCGATACGGTTGCCGGCGTTCCGCGAAAATAATAACGGCAAGGGTGTTAAAGATTCATCGGACGTCCAGGCGTCCGGCTGTAAAATGACGCTTTAATTTCAATCGAACTCTCGGACTCGCTGCGTACGCAGCTGTTGTTCCGATTCCGGGAAATCGAAGTTGAGAAGGAGAGGCTTTCGTTATTCAAAAAACATCGAATCATAGTCCTCGTGTAGATATTTTGGACATATATTACTATGTTACTCTTTTAAATGTTTAATTTAGCAACTTTGCAGAATAGCATTAGCCCATTTTCAATTGAAATTATGATAGAACTAAACTTATCCCATATTTATTGTAATTTTAGTTATATTTGATTACAGTTATTACAAAAATTCAATCGATTGTTTTAGCAATTGTTTTTTTAATCATAATGGAAATCTAATTAATAATTACTCCTTTAAATTATAATTATTAGTTAATCCTTCTGCGTACAACGATGAGATCTCGTCATAAATGCGTGCGGGTTTCCTACCTAACTCAAGCGTAGAAGGGTTAGTAATCTATTCAGATTATTCATAGTTGATATCAATTTTCCGAGATAAAATTTGTTGATTAGTATAAAAAATTCCAAATTAAATTCACATTGATTAAAAAGCGACTGCCAAGTCACTTATTTAAAAATGGTTTGTGATTACACGGAATCAATACAACCCCTCGTATATAACACATAAGATCATTTGATCGATTGTTAGGTCAACCGAAACGATCCTATATATCTTTCCAAGATTTTACATCGCGTAACCCATATTCCGGATCCACGCGCTACGCTTCCTCGCCGATTCAGCGAACGTCAAAATCCAAAAAAGCATTGCGAACCCCCGAGCAATTAATCCATCGTCAAAAATCAGTACAACGCGCGGACTCGTCATCCCTCGCCTCGATCCTCCCCCATACCATAAATAACTCAGCGCGCGCGGTCCTTACCAGCGCCCCGAGAGCCCGGGGATCCTATCTTCGGCACAAACAGAGATGCATCATCCCCCCGCAGCCGCTGCTCGGTTACTTTCTCGCCCGCGGCTCTTTCTCTCCTCTCCCTCGAGAGGCTCGGCGCGCCGGGGCGTCAGCGCGTTATTCCGGAAAAGCGCGCACGGGCCCTCTTTCCTCCCGCGTGCCCTCTTTCGCCAAGCCCGCGGCTGGCCGTCCAGATGGAAATGAAAATTAAGAGAGCCCCCCGACCGCCACTGTGCATTCTTGGTCGCTTAGCGGTCGCGCAGGCCGACCTTCTTCGGTTCATTCGCTTACTTTATAGTTTTGATGAACCTTAGACATTCTTGCATTAAATCCTGTAGTTAGTAATAATAACTGCTGTAGTTTTTTTTCCACACATTAAAGTGTTCTTAAGAAGAAATCTATTAATTGTCGCTTAAAGATTTTTTTTAATGATTTAAAAAAGTACTCTAAAAATGAGGAAGTGTGAAGAACCACTTCATTCAAATAAACAGTGAGTCAATCGAACTTAGACATGCTCAGGTTTTCCTGAAAGAGAGTGATTTTTTCACTCTTCTAAATTAAAATTACTAAAGTTTTGACACGATCAGTACAACTATTAATATAATTTTTAGCAAAAAATCATAATGCCCTATTTAATACAAAAAACAAAATGTTTTAATACCGTGAAAAATTAAAAAGAAACGGCAATAAATCCAAGTACGCACGAAAGGCAACCCCCGCGCTTATCTCCGAGGGAAAGGGCCGAGAGCGCAAGATAAAGGCGGCGCGCGAAATAAAGAGAAAGGGCGCGCAAGAACCCGCACCTCTTGCCCGCTCTCCCCTTTTGGTGACATATTGTTTCCATTCTGCTGAGGTACAATAAAAAACCGGCATAAATATCTTGCGCCGCCCGTAGTCGAGATATCGCGCGCGCGCGGGCCCCGGTGTGTAAAATGTGTGCAACGGTTGCGCGCGCCTCTAATTTGTCTGAGTGGCTTTTTCGGTGGCAACAGCAGCGACGGCGCAAAGATTTCGATATATTCGCAAGGTCGGGCTTTCTTGCCGCCCCCCGTACTCCGCTGTGGAGCGCGCGAGACGCCGGTTTCTAGCTTCTACGACCTTTTTGCGAGAGCTGGCGCGCACCCTATGCTAATTAGTATCGCGACGATGAATTATTTATCGGGCGATCTTGCCTGCAAATTGTACCCGAGGCCGCAAATATTTTTTAAGCACCGAGTGTTCTAGTACCGTTTGCCGTGATAAAAAAAGTGGAACTTTGAATTTAAAAAAGGAAATTATTCGATTCCGATATTTCAATATTTAAGCGAAAGTTTTTGATAAATGCTATTAATAATACCGATAAGTAATTATTGAATTATTATTATTAGAAACCAATAACGAATGCGATGAAGAGTTGAACGATTTAAACTTTTCATACTCGTGTAGGTACTTTAAGCTCGTTTTAAAATTCAATTTTGCAATGAAGCCTGGGACGCTAATAAGATATTTACTATACTTACAGCGTAATAGGTTCTTCGGGGCTGGGTGGCGCAGCGCAAATGGACGTGTTTGTGAGGTGACGCGACGTACCGGGGGATCTGCCTCGGTCATCGACCTGAAAAACGAATATTATCGCATTATTAATTAAAAAAAGGTGCACAACTCGCTTTATTGCGTTTCAATATTTTATCGAACTCCGCGGTGGTGCGCCGTGTACGCCGGCGTGATTCAGCGCTACAAAGTAGAACTTTTCAAGCGATAGTCGACGGGGGAAGTACAGTGTGCGAGATTTTACAATGGACCAATAAAATCGTTATACCGAGGAACGAAAAAAAAAAATACATTGAAAGAGTCGCGATTCGCGTCGAGCGCAGTTCTTACACCCGGCAGCCGAAAGGATTAAACACACTTCTATATCGCGATGATTTACGAGGAAAGCGGTTTGAATTACTGCGAAAAGTTTTTATGGCCGCCGAATGCACGGATGTCGAATAGAGAAAGTGAGAGAGAGAGAGCGAGATGGGACGCGAGTCGGTTTATGCCCCTAGCTCGGGCCTACGTAATGGCACCCGCTAGGAAAATTATGGAAATCAAGCGGGAGCTGGAAATTTCTAAAAATAATATTTACATATTTATAGTTCCTCAAAAAATCGTACGTCGAGTCGACTGTTTTATTTCTCTTTCCTCGGCGCGCCGCGAATAAAATCGACCGAACTCCATAAAATCCGGAACCTTTATTCGCGTATTAAACCTTTTAATAAATTCACGAGTTCTTATAGTGTTTACCGATAAAATTGCCGGGTATAAATGCTTTCGCAAATGGGACGTGTCACCTTTCATCAACTATCGCCTATGATTTATTAGTGGAGTGTAACGCACAAGCAGCGCTCGATAAAAGTGTATTTACGTTGTAGAATGCTTGAGGTCAGCTGTTGGTCATTCGGGATTTTGCAGCTTTTTTCACAGCTGATTCAAGAGCGGCAAATAGCGCGAGCGCAGTAGCCGCCGGTTATTGGAGGACGGCGTCGTCGTTGCCGGCGTCTACGACTGTAATATCGAAGAAAGGGCCACTCTTAACGAGCCACTGAGTCGTATAAATTTTATTGCCATTTCATAATTCCTTCGCGCCGCGGCGAACAATAGGCGCGAGTGCCATTCTCGGATATTATCGCCGCATACCGATAATAAACGCATGACTATGGCGAAAAATTTCATGCCCCCCGCCCCTCCTCCCGTCGACCCTTACTCCTTTGTTTTTCTATTTTGTTTCAAGATAGTGTTCGATCATTTACTTGCGTAATTGTTTACGAGATTCTCGAAGTACCGAACAAAGTAAATAAACTTTTAAACGATATTTTGGAAAAATATCAAACATTATGTAAAAAATTAATAATATGGAATGAAAATTGCAGAAATAATTTGTCCGATAATTCGAAATTCTGCTTTCATTCTTTGTTTTCAAAATACTGGAACGTAAATCGGCGAAAACTTTGATCTCGAAAATTCGGTTGACCGTGAACGAGGCGATCGGCGCTATTCGCAGTACCAACCCCATTGTGCGAGTTGATTTTTCCACCAATTAACTGCACTTTTTCAAGCTCGCCAGTGCATTTCGCGTCGATTTGCGCGGAGAGCCGAAATGCCTCGTAACGAGAGGGCCAACAAGGAGCAGAGGGAGAAGGAGCGCGTGATTTACAATCCTTCGTCTCGACAACATAAAAATTCCGCGGCAATAACTTCCTTTGTTCCTCCCTCTGCGGGCGCATGTATATAGCCGTTGCGGGGTGCCGCTGCGTGTACGAGCCCGCGCTGCGGCCTAAGGATCTTTTTTTCGGGCTTATATTACATTTTTTCCAGTCTGCGTTGATTAAAGGTGATCTGCTTCTAATCGAGTTAGGATTTTATTAGTTCTGCTGTTTCTTAGACACGTGAACCATTTCGATTAAATATTAAATTTTGCTGGTAAGAGGAAAAACAAAAAAAATTGCATATAGAATTCATGATGTGAAACATCAGGTATCTGCCAGAAAAAAATAATTAAAAACTAATTAGACGAACAGAATCAAAGTATGCGTTAAAAAATTTAAAATCATTTACGCGGAAATTATGAGAAACTTTTAATGAACCCTCTCGACGCGCGATGCATCAGTGCAGATACCACAAAAAATTGAAAAAAAAGAAAGAAAGAGCCAAAAAGTGCACCTCAACGTGAAAGGTCCCCGCGACGACACCGCGCAGCAGATGCGTATACATCGGGCCGGGATCGAAATGTAATTAAGAGGGCAAATAATCCGTGCCGAACAAACTCTCGCTTTCTCTTTCTCCGTCTCTTTTGCTGGATCAAAGCGAAGCCAAAAGGTGGGATCAGGGGGTGGAGGTGGGGGGGTAAAAAGTAACGGGCTCTGCTCCCCCGATGCGTGGCGCATACGTACGACGTGTCGACGCAGTCCAGGCACGCCGCTCGCCGAGAGAAACTCGGGCGAGTTCTCCACCCTCGATAAATATTGCCGTCAAGTGCGTGCGGCGGCGAGGGAGTCCGAATTCAAAGAGAGCCGAAAGGTGGAATTGAGAGAGCGCCGGCCAGTCTCTTTCGCTGCCTTTTGACGGCGGTGGCCAAAGTGGAAGACGCGGTTCGTGAGGGAAATTCGGAGGATGAGAGAGTGACCGGCGCGCGCCGGGGGTTAGAGGAAGACCGCCCGGCGAAATTAAATTCGGAAGTACTTGATGAATTTTTGCATTATTACAGTCTTTGTTTACTTCAGTCATCGTTTTTTTTATCGCTTTTCTTTAACATTTACTAATGCTCGATTTGAAACTGCTATCTGTTCAATAAAGTGGATGCTTCACTTTGTAATTACGTTTAAAGTGTAAAAGAGTGAGAAACTACTCGATTCGTTTTTTCTGAAAAAATTTACTTTTCACTCGAATAGTGATTTTTTAATTTTTTATTTTTGTACAAGGTACACAAGTATAATCATGAAAATGTTGTGGGGTTTAATTTCCTACGAACCAATAAAAAGCACTTGTTTTTTACTTTACTTTAATCTATCTACCTTCTTCAGAAAAAAACTTAAGAGAAGAATCATAACTAGAATGTTGTGTCATAAATATCAACATACTGTTTTTGGACCTTGCAAGAAAAACGTGACTTTGTTTACGAAAATTTAAAAATAAATATTTCTCTTTGAAAAGAGTAATTAAAGGTGAAGATTCAAGACGATTAACAAAGATGTAAAAAAAAAAGAGCCCGAAGAAATTCAGGAACGGAGTTCCCGAGCAGACGAGCAAGGGAAAGGACACGGAAACTTATGTACAAAGGGGAGAACGAGATCTCGGGTAAAAGCGAAAAGCCGAAAAAGATAGGAGAGCGAAAGAGAGAGAGAGAGAGAGTCGTCCGAGAGGGCAGTATATTTGCGTTACGTTACGTAGTTGCGCGTTTAATCAGCCGTGTGCTCCGGCCGAGGGTCGGAGGTGGAGAGGAAAACGAGATAGAAAGCGTTTGAAGAACACAGCCAGCGAGAGCCCGGATGAAGGAGGCGCTCCGCCGCCGCCGACGACGACGACGGCGAAGAATTAGGAGGAGGGAGCGGATGCCAGGACCTTCGGTGAGCGAGCCAAAAAAGAGAGAGGACTCGGACTGTGCTTCCCGGCCATTTGTCGGCACAGATTCCCCGGCGCTCTGTTTTGCAAGAGAGAATGTTTTCCTCGGGGCCGGCGGCCCTCCGCGACTTTCTTTATGCGCGCCCGCTGTCTTTTGGTCAGGAGGGGCATCCCGGCAATGCTCGCTCTGCCGGGGAGGCAAAAAGAATTTTCGCTTTAAGTAAAATTCAAGTGCGCACATTAGCGCCCACTTTGCGCCGAGGCAGGGACTTTTGCCCTCTTTCCCAACTCTTTCAACATCGAGACCGGAGCTTTTTGATTTTTCTTTTTTATTTAGAGTCTAGTCGTAGATTTTGCTTAAGCGTGCCGAATGCAGGCAGTTTTTCTTTTAATTGAAAACTTGCTTATTTCTTTTTCTTAAATCAAATTTAAAGAAAAATTGAAAAAAATTAATAATTTGCTAATTATTGTACTTTTGCTTTACTGACAGTAAATACTTTTATACTAATAACTTTCGAATATTTAGCTACCGTATTACAGTCTGAAATGAAAATAAATTGACTAAGAAACTGATTAATTTTATTCCATTACATGCTAAGTTTGTTATTGTTTTCATTCCTCCGAGCGAGCATGTAAGTGATACATCAAACGGAGATCTGGGCATTGCAAACGTATTTTACGTGTCATGACGATGACATTAATCAAGAATCATAAATGATGGAGGGGAGGGAAAAAGGAGGCTGGGAGTGAAGAGCGAGCGAGAGAGAGGCGCCTTCGAGGCGTCGATGCCGTGACAGATTGCCCCCCAGTATTTTCCACCACATACATCATCGGTACCCGCCAGCCTTTAGTTCTACTCCGATGCCCGCAGTTATCGACTCGCCTAATTGACATCGCATCCATCGCGCCGAGGAGCGAGTCGTTGCGTCGGTGTATATATTCAGTCGGCTGATCGAAATTCGCTTTCTCGAAAATATATAAGCTAAGCCGGAATAAGATTGCTCGGCCGGCTTAAGGAATTTTTTGCGCTTCATAAATTATTATTTTTATTTTTTTGAAACGCCCAGGGGGTGTTTTAAAATTTATAGCCGGGAAAAGCGTTGGATATTCAAGATATAGGCCGTTGTTACAATAACAAGATTACGCTTCACTTTTTGATCTGATTATGTAATTATAAATAACTTAATTTATTTTAATTTGATCTGCAAAAATAAAATTCGAACTTTACTTTAAAAGCCATTGTCCAACTTTATATCGAGAGGCAGAAAATTGAAATTAGTTAATGGCTTATTATATACTTATGCAGCAAGTGGACAGATGAGACCTTCAATCTGTCACTTTCTGAAGTTATGACGGCCGATATCACTTATTTAACGAGGCGCCCGTTAGTGGGGATAAAGTTGTCCGGCGGACTTTCGGGCAGTGACTCTCTCCCGGCATCGATTTTTCTACTTATGAATTGTTAATGCGCAGCCGGGCGAAATCGCGAGACCGGCATCCCTTTCTGCGAGGAAATGAATTTGTCAACGAGATTCGGAGAAACGGCGAGCGCCCCATTGTATTGCGCCTCGCAAATTTGATGAATCCCATTTTCGGATTCGCGCTGAATGCGGGAGTCGCGCTATGTCCGACCGCACGATCGCGAGTTACTGATACACCTCTCGTGATGGTTTCCATTTACGAAGTTTTGATCTTTACATCAAAATAGGTTTACGAGTGTTTCAACGAGTAATTTATATTTTTGTTAAATAAGCACGATAATGGAATTTTGCTTTTTTTAATCTTTAATCTTTAGATCTTTCATTAAATATTGAGGAATGAATTTATTTCCGTCATATAAGACTTTAATTCGATAATTTAGAGATGTTTATTTTTTCAAATTAATTTTTCTTTATATTTTATTAAAAAATAAATGGTCTGTATTTCCTTATTAAATGAATAGAAGAAACAAAAATTAATTAAAACGAACAACTTCGGCCATTAACATTTTTCTCTTCACAATTCAATCCTTTCCATTGTCGGGATAAAAAGGCGGGCGAGCGTATATATTTTCCGTACACCCTAAGGATTCCCCCGGCATTACGTGCGAACCGGCCTAAAGCAGTGCCGAGCTCGCGGCTCGACGTCCGCGGCTCGGGCTGGCCGGCAAGGGCTTCAAAATTTTCAGCAAATTAAATACCGACGATAGTGGTTACCCCCTTAGGTCCAGCTAAGCCCAATAACTCATAGACGGAATGCGAAAGGGTGAACCCCAGGCTCGAGCCGCTTCCTCTTTTTTTCTCCTCTTTTCTCCTGCCCTGCCCGTAACAAGCCTCGGAAGCCTCGCGAGCGCTAAACTCGCCGCTGAAAAGGGAGAGCGCCGCTATAACTGCGGGCGAGCGAGAGAGAGGGGGGGAGGTAAGGGTGGAAAAATAACAGCGAGAGCGCCTGTTTATCTTGAGATTTGTAGGTGCCTGTTCTCGATATTTATTGGCTCCAGCTACTGCCGAGAGAAAGAGTGCGAGTTTAGCCTTTCGGGGGCCTGACGGACCGTTAAATTTTATTATGGTTTTCTCCCGCTTTTTTTTCGCGCGCCACTTCCCGAGCGCCAGCCGAAATATAAAACGGTCGGTAGTACGAACAATTTCATTTCGTATATTACGCGTGCTTTTATGCTTATTCAAAGAGGAGTTCGGTACATTTTTATTAAGTATAAAAATTTTTACAACTCTATTGCGCTGACTTTATTTGATAAAGTAAAGTTATTGTCTTTATAGATTAATACGAAAGAACATAACAATTAAAAAGATAAAAAGGACTTTTACTTCCGTCCAAAATTATTAGTTGATACCTCTACTATGTTCTTTAACTATTCTCTTTATAGATTCTGAAATAATAAATTAAATTAAATATTAACTTTATTACTTTGAACAGATATCAAATCACAATTAATCTTAAACGTAGACCATGGATTTGCTTATAAACATGATGAAAAGGATGGAAAATTTAGGAAGACGGCGAGAAGTATATCGACGAGGTTTAAATTGAGAGCGGAGAGAAGGTTTAGTGGCTCCTCCGGAAGATAGTGCGCTGTCGGCTTGCGGCGAGGAGAGAAGGCGCTAACCCGCGTGCCTCATTATCTTAACAAATCTAATCTCGCGGTGGGTGTTTATAAATGTCTTGTTTTCCGCCGGAGCGGCGCGAGGTTTTGGCTCGCCTCATCCCCCGCTCCTTAACGAGAGAAAGCAGCGGCAAGCCTACTGCAAGGGAGCTCGCGCCGTACATTCGTGAAATCTCGACTAAAAACAGCCCGTGACGGCGCCACGATTTATGGGATTAATATTCCGATCCGCTCTGCGGGTATCGAAGAAAACTTTCATTTCGCTCTTCATCGGCGTAATGAAAATCTTGATTACAATCTTATTACAGATGTGCACTATCGGCGTGCGTCAAAAGCTTATGATCCATTTTTATGCGCCTTCGTTCGCTTCACGGTTTCCAGCATAAAAATATAAAAATGTACGAAGTAAGTAAATGAAAATAAGTTTTTTGCTTTTTTTTTGACCTAAAAAGGAAGCCTAAAGTAAACTTCTTTCTTGACTAACGAGCAAAAAACTAGCTTATCGATTTCAAAATAGTTCACTAAAACAGCGAATTGTAAACGAACCGAGATAATTGGAATTCCTCTGACAATATTAAAATCCGTGCACGCTCGGCGTCGCCGAAAATTTTGGGCGTTACGTGGCCAAGATTTCCGGAATCCCGGCGCGCGTTTGTTTAGGACGTACACAGAGAGCGGAGGCAAATTGTAAGCAGACACGAGCCCGCCGTAGCACACGTAGACGCGTTAGGATGCTGCGCTTAGGCGGCGAAATGCTCGGCGGAGTTGAGCCTCGGCCCCGGCAGTTATTACTGTTAGGAAGAGGCGCCGCGCCGCAAACTAGACGAGCGTAATCCCTTAAGAGCAATAATAAGAATCCTTTCCCCGTCAAATTGCTCTGCAGTCCCGTCCCTCCCGCCGAAGCCTCCTCCTGCATATTCGTATTAGCGAGCGTTCGACCCTTGCGCGTCAACCATCCAATTTCTCCGAAATCTTTTATCTTTTAAATTTCATAGCGATTAGATTTCAATAATAAATCGTTGGCTATACAGCAGTTTTCACGGAGTTCGCTAAAACTCTCGAGAAAAAAAAGCTCATTTTGCGAGCTTTCTAAGAAAAAAGCTCACTTTCTAGGAAATTTATCGAAAACGCTTTTCCTTCATTTCTTTGAGTATACATTTCGCAAAAACAGCTTTTCTTCATAGTAACGTTAAATTGTGCTACTACTTTTCGTTGCAAAAAAACTAAAATGTGCTTTAGTTGCTCTTTAAGGAAAACTGAAACGAACTCTTTGTATTTCCTGATCCTTCTCAATGCAATCCACTTGCGAGGGGTCTACCGATGAAGCAATTGTGAGATCTGCGCGAATGAAAGGCGGCGTCCCGGGCAACGTAAGCACCGGCTATCCTGAGAGAGTCAATCAAGTCTAAGGGTGCCGAGGCCGACTCGAGTACAGCAGGCCCCGCGCCATTCGAATTCGGGATTCGAAATTTCGAGAGCAGCCGACTTGGGTCTCTTATACGCGCGCGCCGGCGCGGCCGCATCTTCGCGCGGGGCGTAATTTGCACACAAAGTGCCGGCGCGCCTGCATCCGCCCCGCGTGTGCGTGCGCGCTCCGGGATATTATGCTAACGTCCCACGCATAAAGGTTAGACGAGCCTTTACGCGCTCGTCTACACTCGCGTCCTCTCGAGAGGAACTCTCCGTCTCTCCGAGGCCAATTCGCAAGGAGAGAGAATTTAGCCCGTTGTATTTTAAACACACTAAACGAGAGAATTGTTTACCTCAGCCCATTTAGATATTTTTACTTAATTATCTTGTTTTTTGGCCCGATATTATCTTTCTCTGAAGTTTTAGTAATGTTTAGAAAAAATAATTAACAACTCTGTTCTCAAATCGATAATTATTGATAAACCTTTTTTAATCAATAAATCGCAAAATCAATTGGATCTGAAATAAAGGAAATCGTCGCGAAATTCACGCGCGAAAGTGAAAACGCAGCACGTCCCGACTGTAGCTTGATTTACTGCTCGTCGACAAAGTACTTTGGACCTCGGCGGCGGTGGTACAGCGCGAACTTTTTCAAGGCGGGCGAGCGCCGCGCACGGGGGTGAAACTCGCGCCCCGAAGTCAGCGGAGGAATAAGGAACGCGCCGAGGCGGATTTCGGCCGGTTTCCGCGCGCTTCCTTTTTTTTCGCCGGCGCTACAGCCCTCCGTTCCATTAAATGCTACTTTATCCCGGGATCGGAGGCAGAGTGTATGGGGACAGGTGTTCGCCCGGGTCTACGGGAGGTCCTCGATGCGGCTGAGTGCCTGCGACAGACGCCCCGATAAAAATTATACGAGGCTCGCTCTCTCTTGCTCGCTCGTTGCGGCCGCCAACGAATTCCTTCAATAATAAAGGGATCTTCGTTACGAGAGAAGAAAGGGAGGTGGAGGGACAGTATATATATACGCTCGGTTTTTAATGAAGGAAACTTTCTTGTATTTAATTTCGGTTAAGGGCCGTATGAATTATATTTTATAGCGCGTTCGCATTAACGTATTAGCTTCCTTGACATCGCTGTTTGGCGTTAATATTTTATTATTTAATATAAATTTTAGCCTACGGGTTTACGAGTTAATATATCGTTGATTAAAATAATTTATCAGAGTCGGTAGGTTGCTATTTTGGCTCTCGTAGAAGAAGTTTTGCATTTCATTATCGACATCATCTTTATGCTATCGTTGAAAGGCACAGTATCTCTAGACTAGTTTCATTTAAATCCGAGTAAATGTATTCGTCAGCGAGTGATGCAATATCGATAACAATATCAATCGCAATAATAATAGAATACAAATTTCTTTGCTAATAAATTTCTTTCAACTGTTCAATACACTTTCCAAAATTAAAGATAGAAAGATAAATCGAAACTTTGTCTGAAAAATGGCTAAATGTATTCCCTTTATTAATTGCAGACGTCACTTTCCATCTTACTACTTAAAAATATTTTCGTAAAGAAAAAACGTGCGTTCAGATTCAATTATTCAAAACGATTTGAGACCGGCACTGCCTATATGTAGGTCCAACGATGGGCAGACTCTCGACAAAAGTCCTGAGAGACTGGCCTCACCCCCTCTCTCTTTTCCACGCTAATAAAAAACGCGTCACGTAGCGCCTGAAAAGAGCGAGCGAACGAAGGAGCGAGAGTGAGAGGGAAAGAATACTGATTCATTATACAATCTGGGTCGAGTGATTAGCATGCGACGCCGTCGTCGTCGCGGTCCTCCCACCCCTCCGGAGCTGGAAGCTCCTTCTAAATAATGTAAGGCGCGCGCCAGCACCGCAGAGGCTCCCGCGAGTACAAGACCGTCATTGGTCCTCCCTCTCTCTCCCGCTCTCGTTCTTCCTGGACTACGAGAAATCCCGCAAACGTGATGCTCCTTGGTCTACCTGCGTTGACAAAGGTTCGCTCACTGGATGACGGAGGCTTTCCAGCAGAGATCCGCTGACTTCGGGACGAGCTATTGTTGCTGTTAATGCGCCTGGACTAATTTAGATTTTCCCTGGTATTTAATCCAAGCTTTATGCATTATGCATGCGGCATTTTTACAATTTGTGGTCGTATGCAATTTAAGACTTTTCGATTAGTGTCATCTTTTCTTCTACATATAATTGGTTTTATATTATTCTAATCATTCGTATTTTTAATTAACGTGGAAATGTATTCATGAGATAAAATCAATTATATTGACGAATAATTCATTAATTTTATAATTGTAAATTCAAAAACCAATCGATGAGAATAATTAATAAGTTTCGATTTCAATTAAAATGTTATACAAGTGTTCTTTCTGCTCTGTAACAGATTTAATTATGTTAATTTTTTAAATTAATAAAATATTTATTGTCCGCAAGATATGCTCAAAAATCGTCGATAACACCTTCAGAAAGCTTTTAAACTTAAATCGCAAAATTGAAGCCAATAATAATCTTTAGTCGGGAGACCTTTTTCGAGTCCTCCTCGGCGATTAAAAGCCGAGGTGATCAGAAATCCACCCGAAGCCATCGCGCTCGATCTTCCTCCTCGAAATCGCACGCACTTAAAAGATTCGCCGTTGATTCGAACACACATAAGCATAAAGCGCGTCCGTGTCTCCTCGCGCAACCCATCGTCCTTCTTTCCCGAGTCGCTCGCCCGCGGAGGAAGCGAGAGAAGGACGCAGCGTAACTCGGAGATAAAACATTTTTAATATAATTAAGTGGAAATCTCTGCGGTGCCCGAGCCCCTTCCGTCGCTCTTATATACGCTCCTCCTCTCTCTTTCCCTCTTTCTTACTCCGGGCCGGGATGTAAGAAGGGTTGTAGCCGAGGCTTGCCTTCGGGGCATGTTAATGCACTCCAAGATCTTAGCACTTACACTCCAACACGCCCGGCGACTATCCTTCTCCCTCTTATTTCTTGCTTCTTTCTGCGCTCGCGCCACCCCCTTTTGTCCCTCGCCGCTCCGCTCCGCGAGGCGTTTTCTCTTTCTCTTAAACTACCCTCTCCTCCGGGGCGCCTCTCCAGAGGGCTTTCATGGACGACGCCTTAAATCCGGATCTCTTTGCCACCCGCCCCCCTCGCCCCGGCTGCCTGCCTCAGCCACGACCATTCTTACTCGGCGGAGGTGGCGCTCCTGCGATTTCCTCGCGGAATGCGTGAAAGACTGTTTCCGGGAAGACAAAGAGCGAGAGGTAAAAATAGCGATGGGGGACGAATGAAAAGGAGACGGAGAGAGGGCGAGCTTTGAGGGAAGGGTTTGAAGAAAGGGTCGCGCGCGGCACTCGGCGGGAATAAAGAGACTGTTTTTCGGAAAAACACTTGGAGAGCTCATGAACTCTCTCGCGGAAGCCTTTAATTCACTTCGCACCCGCGCCGTGTTTATTGCTCAAGGGGCGAGATTGCGCCGAGTAGTTCTCTCTCTAAGCTGCCTTGTTATTGGCAGGAAATTAAGTTTTGCGATTGAAAGATCGAAACGCCGGCGTCATTTGTAGAATGCTAAGCTATTGAAATTTACATTTTTCGGTAAGGTATATGTTTTAATTATTAAAAAAGGAATATATGAATTTAAAATTTGAAATATAATATAACTCGTTAAAGATCGTAAATTCCTTTCCGTCAAAAATACTGTTTAGCAAAATTGATTAATGAAATTTTTAACGTAATAATTTTTATTTTGACTGATCAGAAATTTATTTATTTTCTTGAGAAATCAATTTACTGGACAGGTTTCAGACTTCTAATTTAAAATTCTAATATTATATACTAAGGGCAAGTAATGATTTCATTTGAACCCTTAAGATAAACAATCGCGCAAGTCCGTCCAATGAGAAAAATTATCATTCCGAGCTCCGATCCTTCATTACGTGCTCGTCAAGTCGAATCAGCGGAAATTTTTTACCTCCTCCGCGGCGGATGCAAATGTCCGCTCTCCCTTTCTCTCGTCTGCGAGAAAGCGCGCTCGTCTTTTTTTCTCTCCGGCGAGAGAGGAGACTGCGGTCGTACCGAGTCGAAAGAAGAAGAATGGCTCGGGGCATCGGTAAGTGGCTGGCGCGGCCACGAAAAGAAATCTTAATTAACGAGCTCATTGTTTCGTTCGGACGAAAATGCGACGGAGCGCGTCCCTCCCACCCGCGAGGGAGCCGAGCGAAGGAAGCCGAGGGTGAGCTTGCGCGCCCATGCGTGCCGGCATCCGGACGAGATCGAACAAAAAGGGGGAAATGGAATCGCGCGGCGGTGATTCGTCGATGATGCCCCCGTACGCACAGCGCGGGGATCGCCGAGGCTTCCTTACGCCGCGACAATGGGTTTAAGCTCGTAAGGGCGTCGCGCACGGGTCACTCCGCCGGCACCCAAGTGCTCGTCGAGCTTTTACTGCTGATTTTTTTTCTCGCTTCGTTTGCCGCCGAGCTGTTTGCCCCGCGAGGCGGGAGCCAGTCATGCGACTGGATTTCTTGATGCGTCGCGTCTTCAAAGGCAGGTTGCCGCTCTTACCCGCCTAACTTCTGAGTGGGGCCAGCTTGCGTGATAAATCTAGCATTGACCTAAAAAGGGAATGCTTCGTTTCCTCTAATGCTGCACTTGTTTGGAATAGAAATTTCTGATGGTGTATTAGTTTGTCATTAGCAAATTTATCAGCTGCGATAAAATAAACAGTTCGCGTCAAATTAAGCCAGAAGGTGGATGATGCTAAAATTCTAAGTATTTTTCAGTATTTTATTGCCCATTTTTCTAACGCATAAAGCTTTTTCGAACAATTAATTCATCAAGCTTCATGCGTCACTAATAAAAGTTACTTTGCAGAATAATTTTTTAACTAATTTCACGCTAAACCACACTATAAAAAAATCCATTTTTAGATATAATTTAAGAAGAAAACCACCTTAAAGTCAACATTTTAACGTTGGTCAAGTATAACCATCTACCTTTTGTCAACGTGCTATTGGTCATTAAAAAAAGTCACTCAAACAGCAATAAATCGCCAGTCATCCGGCGCGCGCGTTCATTCAAAACATCAAACGGCGCCTCGTACGCACTACCGCGGGCGCGCGTCAATCATCGGCTCGTCGCTTCCAGCGAAATCGAAAGCGGATGACGTAATCAGGTCCATTCATCGGCTCCGGTCGCGCCCGCGCGACAACCGATGATTAACGCGGCACGCGGGGCTGGAGGGTAGGGGCGAGCGAGGGGGAGGCGGAGGGAAGTGGGTTCACACGCGCGCTCGCGTGCGCTTAGTACACATGCAGGTGCGTGCGGCCGGCGCGGCCTCAACAGGTGGTCACTCGCTGCGGAAAGCTCGCCCGTAGTCGCGGCTAGCCATCCATCAAGGGCTTTGTGCGGCTGGCCTATCGGCGCGAGCGGCCCTGTGCGGCAACGGGATACGGGCACTCGGCCACACCGAGCCCGGGGAAAGAGTGGCCCTCTTCTTTTCATGCGGCACGATCTTTCTGCTCCCGCCTTTCCGCGCTGTTTGCGCGCTGCCGTTTTGTTCGCCGGCAGATTGCCGGGTGACCCGGGCAGTGGATGTTTTAAACTCCGTTTGTCACTTTAGATAAGCTACTAGGATTTTAATTGGGCACTTTAAACATTTTCCTTCGGGCTTTGTGTATTTGATAATTATATAGTTAAATAACTGAAGGTTCAATATTTTGTACGATAGAATTTATTAATAAATGCATCGGTGTGCATTTGATAGCTGAAAGTGAAGCTGAAATGGAAGCCTAAAACTTGGACGGAAGTTAAAGAAGAATAGCTGTTGAACAAGTTAAGTGTGAAATCCACTTAACTGAAAGAAGTTTTGAAAGTTTACAGTACTGCCGTGCCGGATGCTATTTGAAACTGAAACCCAAAAATTAAAATTTAAGGAACTGCGCGAACATTTCAACCAACCATCTTCATTTCATTACGTGCAATAAATCAACAAGAAATGGTCTACAAAATATTCAATGGCGAAAGCATGACTTACGTGCATCTAAAAATAAATATTCAAAATCCGAGCACAAAAACGTATTTCACTTTCCAGGCGAAAAAAAATTCTGCGCGGCCTCGCATTCAGCGTCGTTTCTATAAATAATCAGAAAAAATCCCGGTGCAGAGTCCGTCAGGCTCTGCACGGGCGTTTATTTTTTGTTGCGCGCCGGCAAATATAGCGCGCGGGCGAAATACCTAGGACAACGGCGAGCGAGCCGCGCGGCCGCGAGTATGAAAAGGGACGGCGAAACGAATGGACAGCGTCGTTTTTTGCACCGTCAATCGAGCGCCTCCTTTTTTTCCCTCCCCCTCCCCCGCCCGAAGGGAACAAAACGCAGAGGGAGAGAGCGAGGGACTTTGTGCGCTCTATTTGTTTGCCGCGCTCGCGGCGAACGGATTGCAGCGCGCCATAGGCGCTGCGGATTCCCATTCGCGTAGTTCGCGTTTATCTGCGCACGTCCGTTCGCGCTGGTGACGCGCTCGCGTTCCAGTCGTACGTCCGGTGCGTACGCCGTCCCCCGTGTCCGTTACGTGAAAGCTGCAGCTGCTTGCGAACGGAGGGCTGCCGCGTTGCGCTAAGAAACGGTGCGGTGTATTGGCTTTATAACGGATTAATTGGCTGCAGAGAATGGGATTCTGTTGTTAAGTTTTTATTTAAAAAATGGGGTTTCATTTAAAGTGGTCTTTTTTCGATATAAGTAATCAATTTATTATAGGTATTTCATTTTATGTTTACGTCTGTTGTACGCGCGTTTACTTCATTTCGCGCGGAATTAAATACCACACGTCTCTTTATAAATTCTTGTATTTCAATCTCAAGTGCGCATTCCTTTGTTTCGCAGCAACAATGAATCGCATTGAAATGCATTTTCCAATCAAATATCCGTACGCTTCTACCTCGACGTTCTTACAATAATTTACAGTATTGGGGAAAAAATCGTACTTACACGAAACTGACATTTTAAATTCAGGTGCTTTCAAAGGTGCAATTAAAATTTTCACTGCAAAAAAAATGACCAACTATAAATTTAAAATTTCGAAGTTCGGCCAAAAGTTTCCTCGCTTTTAGTGTAATGGCTCAAAAAAGCTCGCTGATTAAAATACATAAGCGTAATGAATGCACAAAGCGGACACTCGTAAAGTCGACGGATGCGCTCGGGTCGATACTTATTAGTAAGCCAAGATCGTCCCGTCCATTACGCATTCCGATTCCGCGATAACCTTCCCCCCTCCAGCGTCGTTGAAAGCAGCCCGACTGTCTTCCGTCGGAGCAAGGAGATTTGTCGTCCACCGCCAAGATTGAGCAGCGCGAGGTACGTGCGAATCGTCGGTGTGCCGCTTTAAGGTGGTGCGATGTGCGTTGAGCAGTTGCGAAGCATTGATTAAATTTCAAAATAACGCTGTAAGCAAATTGGACTTAATTTTAAATTTCCCTTTTTTTCTGCACTGTAAAAATTGCAGCAAAACCGGTTGAATTTCAAAGAAAATTTTCAATAGATCATCTTGTAAGTAACAATTTTGTAATTACTTATAGTTCATAAATAAAAATCGATTGTATCTTTACAATAAAACATAGCCAATACATTTACAAAAAAAATTAAACTAGAATAAAATAAATAAAATGAGCCATACGATCTAATTAGCCCATCAAAGTGCTAAAAAGCCTCCACGAGGGCGAAGAGCTTAAAAAAGGAGCTCGGGAAATCAAAATTACAGTCGCTTCCTCGATGGAGGTGGGCCAGGCTTGCGGTCAGCGCGGCGGTACGGCCTTCGAGAGCAATCGACTGGTAAAAACGAGCTAACGAGAGAGTGGCAACGAGCACCGGAAATTTTAACTTGCGTAAACGAGTTTGGTGCGCGTGCCTTCCCTCCTTCCTCCCGGATTTTTTTCTTTTTTTTAACTGGTGCGAGCCATTGACCCGCGCCAAGTAACGAGCACTCGAACCGGCTGCAACTGACGGTAACTTCGATCCGTTAATTGGTGTATAACTTTTTCACTTTGAGTTCTTCTCGAACGAATTGCTCTCTCTTTTCCTTCTTTATCTTCGAGTGGTCGTTGCATCGAATCCTTTTCACGGTTAAGGCTAATAAATTCTTAAATGTTTTAATCATAAATGTAGATTTTTTTATGTGTAGGGCCACTGTACATTTGATTACGTGAAAATCACTACTTACTTGATGTAAGCAGTGAATTACTGTAAATCAAAAATAATATATCAACACATGATAGTGAATTTTCAAAATTTCAGATTTAGATAGTGAACTTACACTTGGTGGATTACAAATGTACAAATGTATTAAAAAGTCGGTCTGACCATGCAGCGTTATTACTACTTGATTTAGTGATCAGCGTAATTATCACTATATAGATAAAGTAATTTTTAATTTATGAAAAGTAACTCTTCAACAATGACTAATTGAAATATGAAAATCACAGGGATAACACTGAAAGCAAAGGCAGTGTTTTTTGTAAAGAAAATGTATTAAAAGGTCGGCCTGACCATGCAGCGTTATTACTACTTGATTTAGTGATCAGCGCAATTATCACTATATAGATAAAGTAATTTTTAATTTATGAAAAGTAACTCTTCAACAATGACTAATTGAAATACGAAAATCACAGGGATAACGCTGAAAGCAAAGGCAGTGTCTTTTGTAAAGAAAATGTATTAAAAAGTCGGTCTGACCATGCAGCGTTATTACTACTTGATTTAGTGATCGGCGCAATTATCACTATAGGTAAAGTAATTTTTAATTTATGAAAAGTAACTCTTCAACGACGACTAATTGAAATACGAAAATCACAGGGATAACGCTGAAAGCAAAGGCAGCTTTTTAATCAATTAGCCGAAAGAAACACGATGTAAAAATTATGCAAACGGAGTTTACAAGTGAATAGAAGCCGGCGTCGTAGCGAGAGACTTACACGGCGCGGGCAAGGTTACAATTAGATGGGAGCCAATTCAATATCGAAGCGGGAGGAGGCATTGGCGTCGGCTATTCCAGAGAGGAATTCGAATATTCAACGGGTCGGTATTAAATGTCGGTTGGCCCGTTTCCACCCGGACGAGCCTCGGTATTATTGTGGCTCCGCCGTTCCTCCGAGTTTACTTTGCTCTCATTCAATTATCGCTTAAACTCCCATTTTTACCTCGATCATTACTCGCTCCTCTAATTTGATCTACGTGGCGGAAAAGCCAATGGCCGTGCGCCGAGTGCCTATACCTGCCAACTCACGCGATGCTTCTCTCACGGCGGCGTAATTAGAAATCGTTATTATTCCGGTATGATTATTAATGCCCTTGGAGTTTGATTACGAATGTGTTTTAAACTGTGCTTATTGCTCGGCTGTGCAAACACACTAATTGAGCGGGTATTGGTAATTAATCCATTGGAAAATTATAGAGGAATGGAATATGGGTTGGGCAGTGCTGTGTAATTTACGCAAACATATATTTAATAAACTCAAATATAAATTGTAATGTTTAACTACTGCCACGACAGTAACATGTTCATGTAACTAATTTCAATTTAACTATATTTTATCAAATTGATAATAATTTACTACATTAAAGAGACCTTGAAGAAAGCTCGCACGAAGTCCGCCCGTGATCATAGCCATAAAATCGAATGAAGCCGCGGTGTACAGAATAGCGGCGAGGCCCGGCGTGCTCCTTGATAAGCGGCGCAAACGAGATTGATTAACCGCGCATAAAAGGGCCAAGTCGAAGGCTCCGTCGGCGGCGGCGGCGCATCCCGCTGATAGAATTCGCGTGGCTCGGCCGAGAGGATCCAAGGCGGCGCTCTCGCGCGGGGGATACATCCTCCCCCCGAAAGGCCGGGAATAGAGGAAGAGGACTGCCGGGCTTAAGGCATCGGCGGAATTACCGTCGGGTAATGAGTTTAGTGCGCGCGAGAGGGATGTCGGCTAGACGCGGGCCTTCCCCCCGGCCTCTCTCTCTCTCTCCTAGGCCGGGGAAAGCGATTGTCGATCCTCGGCGGCGCGTATAGGCTCTCCGCGCGCAGTCTATTGGCGTTCGGCGGCACCGCTCGACGTTTATTCGATCATTCAAATTATCTCAATATCTCACCGCCTTTCCGCAGCTGCGCGCGCGCGGGGCGGGGGGCGAGCGAGGGAGCTGGGAAGGTGAGCGTCGTCGGAGGAAAGGGTGACAGAAGAATTAATTAACGGACGACGACGGCCCGTAATCACTTTTCCCGCCGAGACGTTTGATTCACAATGACGAATAATGGGACGGATCGACTAATTAACACTCCTTCATTTAGCCCTTGTAGTTTTTCTCAATGCCAGGCCCTTTTACTTGTGGCGTTTCTTTATTAATTCAAAAGTAGAGCTGCCTTAGATTACGAATAATTATGTTGAAATCCTTATTATCGATTATTCGCAGGAAAAAGTATATATAATTCAATTAAAATTACTAATATTACTTAAATTACATTTATTTCCTGCTTATTCTTTTAAGAAACGAATACTTTACTATTGAAATTTTATTGATATCATTATAATTTGCCCAGATGTTTTTATAAATTTTAAAAATAAAATAAAACACTTAAAGTAAAAAAGTTGAGCAAATTAATTTTAATACATTACTGCATCTGTCTTTTGCTTGATCTCGCTGACAAATCTTGTTTAAAATCCTCTTACAAAAGTACACTTATAACGACAGCATTTAAATTCATGATTATTGTTCTCCTCAACAAAGAAATATTACGAGGCGAAGCGAAGGAACAATGTTTCACGGGGATTCGAAATTAAAAAAACTTCTCATCGACGGAGCGCAAGTACTTTCATTAGGCGACGTCGTCCGTTAAAGTCGATTGCGCTTAATAAAAGAAATTGCGCGGGAGAGGCTCGCGTCGATGCTTTGCAAGGCCGTCGTCGCCGGCTTTCATTCCGCAGGGGACCTCCTGCTCTCTCCCCCTCTCTCTCGCTCTCCTTCTTCATCTACATATGTTCTCGTCAGCTTGGCGAGCTTTGTTTCCGCGGGGCGGGTAGGGCACTCATTACGAATGCAAAATTGGCTATTCATATTCAAAATTTTATATCTCGCGCTCTCGCGATTTGCCGTGTCGCGAGCCGAGCTAATTTATTCGGATTCGATCCTCGCGCGGCCGTCCCCACCGGCAAATCCCCCGAAATCTTTCCTCTTAATACATTCGTAATTCCGCTAACGCCCTGAAAAAAAAAAATTTCGCCCTATTCGAGCGACGCCAAGATTATTATCTTTTTCATTTATTTTCTTGGATTCGTGTCATTCTTTAAATCTTTGTAAATAATGAATCGCTGATAGATTTTTTAGATGGAAAATCGTAGGAAAATAAGTTGCAAAATCGATTGTTAAAAATTGTCGCGCTATTTCCTGCAAAACTTTGACGACTTCCCAAAAACAAGTAAGCACCGAGCACTTAATGCGTTCTAAGTACGAAAGCAACTTTGCGCTGAAAGCACGCCGCTCCGAAATCGAAACTGACGTAAAAGGTCAGTTCATGCTTCAGTTGCCGTTTCTCAGAAGTGAAAAAAAACTCCCCGCCGTCCGATAAACCGCGCAATAAACCGCAAAAGTCGGGATCTAAAACGAGGCTCGCTGCGCCGGCGCCGCTTTTCCGTTCGACCAACTATACGCGCGCAACTTGGAAAAGGGACAGCGGCAAAAGGGAGAGCCGCGCGGCCCGCGAGAGCGAAAGGGAGAGAGAGACAGCGGCGCGCTACTGTACGGCAGTTGCTAATTTTCTCGTCCTCCGCGCGGGCGAATATATAGACGGCAGGAAGTGGGCTCTTGCTCGCGCGGGCGTAGAATCATTATAAATAGTCATAATTACAACAGTCGCGCGCGCTTAATTCAATTACGCTGATTAACGCGGTGCGTTGCACCTCCCCTCTTTCTCCGCCGCGTGCAGCGCGCCGTTCCCTTTCGCGTAAAATATACGCCGAATCCCTGGCTAGGATCCCGGGACCGGTATTATGCTTATGCATAGACAAGTTATAGCGCGGCTAATATGATTATCTCTTCGACGAGAGTCTCTTCGCGCGGGCGCGCGAGGCAGGGCGGACGGGGAAGGAGAAGCGGCGTGAGGAACGAGAGGAGAAAGAAAGGAAGGGAAGAAGGGACGCGCCAGGGCTAAGCGATCATGCGTGCGGTACCGAGCAGCCCGGATAGAAAGTTCGAAACCGCTTTTGGCCGATGAGCAATTTTCGAGCTGCGGCGCGGGTGTGCGTGCGGAGAAAAAGCGATATTTCGGTGTAACCAGTCGGCTGGGAACAAGTTGTTGATGCGCGTCGGGCTGGCCTTTTATGTTTGACGGCGAGCTCGTGAATTCATCGACGTTCGTTCTGATTGGCTTGAAGAAAGTTCGCGGAGCGTGTATGTTAATACATTTTAATGCGTTTTCTCGACGCATTTGCAAAATTCAACTGACAGAGTAAAATTTATTACATTTTTAATAAGTCAATTTTATAAGGTTTAAACTAGCATCATTCTTTCGATAATGTCAGTCTGTTAGAACAATACAATTGACTATTGCATAGATTATTCCACTTTTTAATTGATCTTTTCTTCTTCGTGTATATAAAAAATTATGAAAATTTATAATCCTACTATCCTTATCATTAACATATGTGGAATAATCTATTGTGCAGCTCAGAACTTAAACGCGCGTTTTAAAGAAACATCTTCTGGTGCTTACGGTGAATGAATTTCGGGCACGCGCGCGTGCGTACGTAGCCTCGCCGGAGAGGCCTCTCAAGGAGGCACTCCAGTACCGCTTGAAGCACGTGTCTCAAAATACGCAATAGCGGGGTGTGCAGGAGGTGCTCTCTCTCTTACCCGCTCTGGCTCTCTCGCTCTCTTTCTCTCCGCCTCTGTGAAGTGCTCGCGACCCTCTCAACCCTCTCGTCTCCAGCGGAAGCCACCGCAATGAGCGTGACGTACGTACCCCTCCTTGACAAGAGGACGAGTCATCCGCGAAGTATTATTTCCCAGCGTGTGCACATTCCTTGCGCCCGGCGCAGTCGGACCAGCGTAGCGTGCCCGAGGACAAAAAGTTTCCTTATACGGGAAGAACTGAAATTGCCGCATTGTTGAGGATGCTGCGATTGTCAATTTCTACATTTTTGCGATATCAATTTTATTTATCCTTCTGTTTCTTCGACTTTGCAGCGATGGTAAGAAATTGACTAGTAAAGTTAGGCTAACGGAAGTTACGTCGCCTCGCTCTTTCGTTTCACTTATCTTAAACGCGCGCCTTATCCATTTCAAAGCCCGTCCGACTTCTTTCGCGCAGTGCAGCCTCGCTCGCTTTCATCTTCCTCCGCGACTCCTCGAGAGCAGCCCGCTGTATACATATCGAAGGGATTATTTCACTTTCCCGCACCGGAGGTGGAAGGCCCCCTTTCGGCAGCACGCATCACAAGTCGTTCTTCATTAAGTTAGGTAGGTGGCAACACTTCTTCGGCTCGTTTCGAGAAAAGAGACGGAGAGCAGCTTGCCAGACGGAGTAAGATTAATTGCATTCCGTCGGCGCTCGCGCGCTCGCCCGTTTTAAAGGCGCGTCGCCCGCCACGGCTGCTCATCAAGGGGGTAAGGGCGAGAGAGGGAGGGAGAGAGGCCGCGGCGAGAGAATTCGAAAACGCGATAAATAGACGGAGGCCTGACGCGAGAGGGAAGAAGAAGAGCCGGAGGAGCGCGTCTGGAGAGACACGGCGCCCACGGGCTTGTTGTATTTATCATATAATTACCATAATAGAGCTCAAAGTCCTCATCCCCGATTCCTCCCACCGCTGGCCCCTTATAGATATAGCGGGTCCGCCGGCCGCAAATTGGAAACTCGGGAAATACATTTTCGGGCGCGCCTCGCGCAAAACGCTATTGCCGGGGCCGCCCGGATGAATTGATTTCGGAGAGTGAAGAATTAGAGAAGAGACCCCTTTCCGCGAGGCCTCGCGGGTAATCGAAGTTTATCCACTACCTTTCGAAGTGATAAAAATAGGAAATAAAAATACGGGATCACGTGAAAATGTCACTGTGATCGACAATCGGCGAGTGAATTGCGCCGGGAATAAAGTTTTTTGAACAATTATCAAACTCCCAGTACAGTCAAATTCAATTCCATCGGCGAGTTTCTGACTTGCGCGCAAGCAAAGTAACCGAGTTAATTCCGGCAAAAATCTACGGCAATTCTTGGCTACGCCAATTCAACGGTATTAATGCCGTTAACGTTTCATTTGTACAACGGCAACTCCGTTCATTTCGCGAACTGAATTTTAAGCCCCGGACTCGAACGACAGCGTCCACGGTATTCCGATACAAGCTTCTCCGCCGTGGTAATCGGGCACGGCGTGGACTTCCGTAAGTACCATTTGCGTTGGGCGAAGCTCTTTCGAGCCACTTGTACGCGCGTTATTTGCAGCGCGGAACTTTTTTAAACGCGCCCCGGCGTTTTCCAATAGGTCGGAAGGGTACGTAAGGAAAGGAGTCGCGCCGGATTCGCATATCGATTTCGAAGCGATGCTAGAATCTGCACCAGCTGTATATGTGCACGCCTATTCTGCGTTGCTTCGCTGTATAGCTTTTGGCGATATTACTTGGCTCCTTTTCTTTTTTTTATTTTCACGAGTGCGCCATGCGCTCTGTCCTGCTTCGACGGGCCTGAAAATTTCTAGATCTAATATTCAAAATTGCATTCGTTTTAGCAGAGTGTGTTGACTTTTGTCTTTTTATATAAAGAAATAGTTTGACTGTAATATTGGGAAAAATTGAAAGGAAATAAATAAACGTAACGAATATAGCACTTTATTTTTACAGAAAGTATTTCATTTCTTATTAAAGTTTTTGAAAAGTCATAACGATCAATTTCAATTTGCCCCTGACGCACATACATTTACAAACACCCGAGACGCGCAAATAAGCTAAACGCAATTTTCGAGATTATTCTCGCGCGGCTAAAAAATTAATTAATGCGCGCGTCGAAAAACTAATTATAAAAATTGAATTCTTTTTACTCCGCGTCGGGCCACTCTCTCTCGCAGCCACCCCTAAAAACGTCAACTCGAGTCGGGCGCGTCTCTGTCTCCCTCTCGAGAGGGTCGTGTCCAGCGCAAAGGGGGGTCGAGAGTCCGAGCGGTCGGCCACCGTCGCGGGCTGCTCACGAGGCGCGTAAAAACGTCCAAATTGCGCGTAAATAATTATATTTGCATATTCATCGAAAGGTAAATATTTAATAGCGCGGCGCGCGAGCGACAAACGAAGGTCCGCGCGCGGCGAAGTATATTTTACGGGCCGTGGGGCTCGGCGAAAGAAAGGTATATACGGAGGCACGGACCGCGCGGCGGTCAAAGTGTAACGGGTATTACGGAGCCTCGGCATCCCTCGCACTCCCCCGGCAACAATCCGGCACGGCTCGTCCCTCTTTCTCTCGCTCTTGGCTCGCGCTCACATATCATGCCGGAGAGCGAAAATTTCGCCTTAATTTTACTTAACTGCGGGGCCACGGGCTATACGGGCGCCGGCGAGTCCGGCCCGGAACAAGTGTTATTTTTGTAATTTTGCGGGGCGCTAATGGGGGATCTCGCCGCACGCAGCCTGAATAACAAAAGAGAGCCGCGTTTACCTTAGGCAAACGATATCCCTCTCACACTCTCGGGCTCCTAGTTGACCGCACGCTTTCTCGCCGCGGAGGCGGAAGAAATCCTGAGAGTGGATTAAAACGCACGAGTGCCGAGGTGTGCATGAATTGCGACCT
>UXGC01001120.1:0-34421 GCA_900480045.1 Eurytoma adleriae
ATAGTCTAACTGCAGCAATCCTACAAGCATTTTTTATAGTTTTTTTCTGCTAGGGTATTTTTGCATTTATACTGCAGCGATTACAGTATTATTGCTTTTTTGCAGTGATACTTATTTCTCAATTACAAGCTAATGATCAGAGTCGTAGAGTAAAACCTGAAAATGAGTTTTTTCAGACTGTAGGTAAAATGGAAATGAAAACAAAACAATAAAAACTGTAATTATCGCCCCAGTGGAATATTTAAAAGCGGAAGATAATTATCGCTTATTTTGAAGCGAAATTTTTCTAAAACTTAGTTAAAAATGCGAGCATTAATTGATCAATTGATCCACACATTTATGAAAATTAGGAGACTTAAAAATATAAAAAATTGAAGGAGTACTTCCGCTAATTCAGCTATTGGCGTTATCCTCAAATATCAAAACTAAAATACGAGGACGATTGCTTCTAAAATTAGTACGTTCAAAGTAGAACTGGGCCATTCAAAGGCATTATTACAAGTTAAATCGAGATTAGGGCGATACCCGGGTAGATATTTTCTCACGGTGCTCGCCTAAAAGTTGACTGCACACTTAAGATTTTACATTGAGTAATTCTCGCCGACACGTCACGCAATGAAAATTTCACTTTACGACCTCGGGTCAATAATGTTAGAAGAAAAAGAAGTAGAAAAAAAAGAGAGAGGTCAGTGGAAACTTCGACTAGCCCGTGAAGATCTACATGCAAGAAAGAAATTACATTTCTTTTTTTACGTGTAATTAAATACTCATATGGTAATGGCGTAAAAATTGACAGTTCAAGGGACTATTTTCTACGAAATGCATATTTATTAGGGACGCTGTTCTTTGGAAGTGATTTGGAGCGCAAATGAAAAAATAATACTAAAGCAAAGGTAATCACTAAGAGCGTTAATCTTTTATCTTTTGAATAGTAAGTACTTTGTGCCATTTGATAATTTAATTTGTGCAACTTGGAATTAACTAATAATTATAAATTATGTTTTTCAGTAATTGATATCAATATTTAAAAATAATTGATTATAATTGCATTTTTAAAATATAAAATGTAAATTTTTATTTAACTTAATGTTTATATCATAAGCTTCATTAAAATTAAAAAGCTATTAAAATCAGTAATTAAAAATTAACTTAATTTATGCACTTCCAATAAAGTTTTTTATTTATTTTTTGGGTATTTTAATTCAAAATCAGGCTATAATTTCGTATTTTTTAATATTAATTTTAAAATAAACTTTCTACTTAAATAATATGTAATCTCAATTAACACTATGTGATAAATTTAATACCTCATTTATAATGTATTACAAATAATTAAGAACGTCATTCTTATCTCAGTAAAAATCGCAGGATCGCACCTGATGAAAGATGCGGCAAAATTATTCGAGGTAGTAAAAAGGCGGCTGCAGCCGAGGTCGCGTGTGCAGTCCGGGTCAAATCGATATTTGGCCACGGGGGCCAAGTTCCCGTGCGACTTTCGCGCGCGTAACGGCCTGGCGTTGCGTGCGGATGTACTTTATCGGAGCGCACGTCAATCGAAATTGAAGCGCGCTCTTCTAATTTAAATGCGCTCATTGGTTTGATTAGTTTCGATTATGCGCACCGGCCTATTTGCATTTGCCCGATTCGCACGGGGCTTCGCATTGGTCTCAGATTTTGTTCGATTTTAAAGGGTGGGGGATGTTTTGAGGTTAGGGGCGATCGGCCATTTCGAGATTAGCTGTGATGAAATGGTGAAATTGTGGTAGAATAAATGATGAATCTTTTAAGGTTGCGTAACTGTTTGTCGTTTTCATTTTACTTCAATAAAATTTTAGTATTTTTTTTTATTAAAAAGTTATTAAATCATTTTAACTATGGAATGTAGGCAGGCATTTTTCAACTTTCGCATTTTTAATTTCAAATGCATTTCAAAAATTCACATGATTCTGCTACCCTTTCTTTTTCTTTATTCTCTTCTTCTTCGGTACGTTTTTTACTTCTTCATCAACCCCTTCCTTTCCTTCGTTTCATCTTTATCTTTCCCTTCTTCCCTTATTACTTCATCTGCAAAGTTGCTTCTTCATCTTCTTCATATTCTTCTTTTTACCCAGTTTCTTCTTCTTTGTCTTCTTCTTCTTTTTTATCTTCTGCTTCTTCTTCTCCTTTTTGAAGTTTTATTAGCTGGTGATCATACATGTAATCTGGTAAGTCACAATTTAAATTTTTCAAAATGCTTTTCAAAATACTTTATAATTTTTAAAGAAAACGCACTTAAATAATTCCTAACGTTTGGAGATTTCGATTTCATATTTGTTTAGATGTTATTAAATTTCACACTTAATACTTATAGAACAAATACATAAGATCATTTTCTTCCGTTCAAAATCCAAAGAAAATCGATCTAATTTTACCGTCAAGTTTCCAAACTGTACCTTGTACAACGTAACCCTCCCACACTTAAAAAAAAAACGTAAAATCTATCCATCCACAGCCAATCAATCGAGCATCAAGATTCGCAGCCCCCCGACGGCCCGCCATCAATCATCCGCGCGGAACTTACTCCGGGGCCTACGTCCGCGCAAACAAAGGGAGGCGCCGCGAGGTTGAAAAAAAAGGAACGCGAAGAAACGGCGTCAGCGGCGCAGACGGGCTGCGCGAGGCGAGCCGGCCGCACACCTGCAATGCGGCGCCGGGCGGCGCCGCCGACCCATTCAGCCGTTCGCACGGCCGCGGATCGCCGCTAAAAGAATGTGTATCCCGCGCGTAAACCCGGCCCCCCGTTTTCCACGAGTTTTTCCCCGCGTCCTCTTGGCCTCTTTTTCGCACCGCCTGCGCCGCGCAAAAACTTCCGCGCAGAGAGAGATTCGCGCGAGACGCGAATTTTTGTTTTCATTTTTTTTTGTGGTGAGGGGAAGTGCGGAGGAAAGAGACTTTTTTTGACTGGATGTTTTCGAAGTATCGCGCGGGATGAACAGTTCTTCAGGACTCGTTTGAGAGTTCGCGGCTGAAGAGATTTTTCGAAACTTCCTCGAGTAGAGTACTTTTTCAAAATGTTTACTAATTTTCTTAGCTTTAGTTTAAGTCTTAAGAATGTAGGTTTTGTATTCGAGTGTAATATTTCATTGAACATTTAAATTTTATTTCACTTGCGTGACAAGCTGAAAGGAGATTATGAGATTTATGAGATTTGTAAAGAAATAAATGTAGGGAGTTAAAGCCTTTGGAGTGATTCGTTATTTTATTTTAGTAAAGTTTTTTTATAGCTATCTATGTACTTTTCTTTTTTACGATAAGCACATATAAGATAGTACTTTTTTTATCTAACGTACTACATTCAAGAAAAATAGTCAATATATATACTCATTTAAAAAAGAATTTGATATTTAGCTAACAGTTAAGAATACACCTTTTACAATTAGGATTAATAATAATTTTTCGATAAATCGATGAAACCAGTATATATTTTGCCGACTAACAATTTCAAAATTAGCTTTTCTTAGAAAATGTTCAGGCGCCCTTAGAAGTCGAGTTAAGTCGAGAAAGCGAGAAGCTTTTCTGCAGGGAGCGAAATTTCGCATGCGCTCGACTCATTTTCATTTTCGTTTTCGCGCGGTCTCGTAAATTCGGCTCGGCCGTCGCCTTAATGCCCTCGTCGCTTACCACGCGGTCTCTGTCTTTCTAACGCTGATGCCCAGTAATTTGAAACCTTTTTTTGTCACTTTCTCAAATAGGATTACGACTGTTAATTAAATAAAATTTATGCTAAATCGTATTCAGTAGTAAATTTTTTTGTCACTTTCTCAAATAGGATTACGACTGTTAATTAAATAAAATTTATGCTAAATCGTATTCAGTAGTAAATGTATCGATCTAGTCAGACACTAGTTTTCCTTGAAATTTTACGTACAAGGATATTTTGAAATACACTTCGACAAACAAGTTTTAGAATGGAATTTCGTTCCAATTTTGTAAAGTAATTATTGAAAAATAATTACTAGCTTTTTTAAGCCATTTTCTTACCACTCAAAGTAATTGTATTGATTATTGCTCACGCCTTTACCAAACATTATTACTTGAAAATAAATTGATTTTGGTACAAAAAAAACTTCATTTCATTTTAATTTGTTTACACTGTTGTAAAATGGTTTTGCATAGTTCCACAGCTTACCTCTTAATTAACTGCGACCTCATTAGGCGTACAAATTGATTTTAGTTGAAAGACAATACGAATGTAGTCTGTGATATCACTTACATTTTTCCAGTGTAATTCTCATACTCTAATTCTTTATTTATTCGCAATGTAATTATACTTGTCAATTCAATGTAAATCTCTTACGATCTTACTTAACTTGTTTTCATATATTTAGAACTGAAGAATAATAAATATTACATTTAAACTAGACAAACTAACATAAATTATAAATTGCGTAACTCAAATTAGTTGCAAACTTCAGTTATGAATTTTATTGTTTTAAGTATAAAAAACTTTATTACTTTTATAGGTATTGTAATACTATGTATAGAATGGTGCAGGAAATTACTATTTTCCTTTCACACCAGTAATTTCTCTCAATACAGTAACACCGTCATTAAACCTTTCAATTTTTTTATTTCTTCCTGATCACACTTGAAATTGGAAGCTTACTCGGTTACATGTTTAACTCTTACGCAAAAGTTTTTAGAAATATGAAAAATGTTATTCAATCATTGGTATAGCCAGATAAAGAGTATGATATCACAGCAAAATATTTGTGACGAAAAATCTACAAAAGCGAATGAAAAAACGTTGACTCGCAAAAAAACGCAGTTATAGATTGATCGCGTGAGCGCAAACGAAAACTCGGGCTTGGCGACCGAACGAACACTTTGCGCGGGCGTTTAAAAAAAATTTTATTCCCCGAGTGAAATTCCGTCGGCGCGAACAATGGGCCAGAACGCCGGCAGCTTGCGTATACGCGCATAAATAATCCCGCGCTCGCGTAAACGCGGAAACAACGCGAGCCCGACCAAGTGGCCGAGCCACCGCGGACACAATGTATGCCAACCTTGAACGTGACACCTTTAGCGGGCGACCCGGTCCCCCGCCATTGTACGATAATTCGACGCGCCAACATGAAAAACGGCACCCTACCTCGTAAATACTGCTTCCCGGTAATAACTAAACAAACTGTAAAATTTATGACAGTAAAGTTATTTTAATTTATGGTTGACCGGGGGAATGTGGACCAACCAAGAGTTAATTTCAAATTAAATCTGATTATTTTGTTTTATCTTTATTGTACTTTAGATAATCAACGGGATTCACTCAGTTTACATGAAAATCAAAATTAATTCTACGAAATGACGCAGGATATATTTCAATAACATTTTAATAAATGGATAATAATTAAATATAATTTGCTTATAATAAGGGTTGAAGGAAGGAATTTTAAATATTTAATCTCGTGCGCAAGCTCATATCCGTACACACAGATATGAAAAAGTTCACAAATATTTGATATAAGCAACAAGTGATTTGAGATGAAAAATAGATTTAATAATTTCTGTTTTTCCAAAATCACATCCTTAACAATGTATCAATATAAACGTTATATCTTCATAAAAATCCAACTAAATTCAAACTTGATAATATCAAGGAGCTTAAAAAATTGCCAATAATTTCAGAAGTGCGTAGCCTCTCGGATAATACAGAATGCAAAAATAGGATCATTATAATTCACAAATACAAAATGCATAATAAGCATTGACTTCAAGGCTGCACAATAATCATCTACACCCTAATTTCAATAATCCAACAAAGAATCAAGTAGTCTGATGAAAAATTTACACCCATAACGAAATTGAACTCTTCAAATCTCCGCGCGAGTCTTTTAATTTCATAATGGGATTGTCGTGGTGGTCAATTTTCCCCTGCGCCCGGATTCTCACGCGTGTTCGTGCTAAACCGTAAAAAAGCCCTCGACCGAGCCAGCCCGGGCGTCGATTGAAGGTCGAAGCGAAACTCGGCTGCGCTCCGCACGGCCGGCCAAAATTCGCTCACACTACTTGGCTTCGCGGCTCTTGCCGCTCTCGCTTTGATTAAAAGGGAAGGGGGGGATGAGGGGCAGACAGAAAGCTCGCCCTTGCTTCTTCCTCTTTTATGGCGTATTCCGCGCGCGGGCGCCGTATCGATTTCCTATCGCGCCACCGCGTTATTAAGCTTATTGCCATTGCCTCTCCATTTTGATAATCCGCGAAGTGATGTTTTTACCGATTACGCCATCGTCCCCCCTTTCGGAGGTAGCGCCGCTTGAATTCGACATTCTAGATACCGGGGAGATTCCATCGGAAGCTAATCTCGCATTGTGACGGGATGATACGACTCGACATTGTACCCACGGTGGTATTAGCCTTAACGTACATTTGGGTTACTCCTGCGGGGTTATGATTGAGATATCTTACTTACATGGTATTACTTTCTAGTTGCTAAAAGCAGTTTAAAGACATTTTGAATGGTTTAAACTGCATGTGTAATCTCGCGTTTTAGTCGCTTTTAGTTGTCACACTACTTTTTACATTGTAAATCCATTGTAAAAGTTGAAAATATAAATTAAAATTAAATCATTAAGTTAAGGATCTGGTGAAACTTCACGGATACGTTGACTTTTATGACAATTTATTTTTTCAGGAAGCACTTAAAAATTTGTTTGTCTTGTGTATAATGAATCCATAGAAATTTTTTCAAAACATATGATAAATGATATTGATATAAACTACTTAATTCCAATAGTAAACGTACACTACTGACTAACAACTATAGGTTAACTGTTTAGAAATATTTCTAATTGTAGTCAGCAGTTTTCAATTTACTATTAAAATCAAGTACTTCCTTATATCATTTTTCTAGTAGTTTTTGTTAAGTAATTTCTTTTCCTAAGGGTCTTTAACAAATTATTAAAACACTTTAATTTCGTACTTTTGCTTCAAGAAAATTTCAATCCTATAAATTAGACTGATCCTTTTACGCGGTGAAAAGCTAATTTTCGTGGCAAAAAACATCTCGTTGTACCGCTCGGTGATGGCGTACGAAAAAAAAAGCGAGGAAAAAGAGAAAGGAACCAGTCCAGGGAGATAGTCGAGCGGGACTTTAAAAACAAGGTGTAGCGGGCGCGTTTGCCACTGCACGCTCGACGCAGCAGATAAATGGAACTGCGCGAGCTTTAATTTCGATCGTCACCGGCGAGGGGAGGGCAGGGAGGGTGTTTACATTGTGTCCGCGCGAACGCCACCCGATCGCACCGGAATTCCCGAAAAATTCGATTTTCCCCCAATTATCATTCCTGCTTCGCAGGACTTCATTTTTTCATTAATTCCACTACATTGAAATGTTTTTATCGCTTCTACGTAGCTTCCACAAAGCCTTGGATTAAAATACGTAGTTTAGCGCGGTACATTCAAACATCCGTAGTGTTTTTAGCAATATTGCTTTTTGTGTTAAATTAACAATTCGGAAAAAGGCAGTGTAGATTATTGACATTGTCACATCAAATATAATTTTGCGGAATTTTTGCTGCCGAACGGAAAAAGGAAATAAAGTTTCAATGCGAAATTCATTGTTCGATTGGTAGTCGAATCGTCGTGTTTTTTAATAAAATCTCTTGCTTTTTATCAATCTTCATTTACTGTAATGAATAATTGATTGCGATAATGCATTTTCGCAAGCTTCACCAATACACCGAAGCTGCAATTTCATGTAAATAATGGAATGTTCGCCTGAATATTCATTTACAAATTTAAGGGCTAAATAATTCTCGTTTTAAAATATAACTTTACTGTTTAATTGATTTTTAATTTATCCATAATAAATGTTAGGAACAAATTGACAAATAAACTTCATAAATAAAGCCTTATTAGTTATTAAATTTATTAAAATTTACGAACCCTTTGTTTTGATATCAATATAATAATGTTAGCATGAAACATTGAATAAAATAAGTTTTAAATTATAGATTTTCTCTTCATTTTTTATAAAATTACTGCAGAGTTACATAACAAAACAAATTTGAACTAAATGATGGAGATTTATGACAGTTCCATTTGAATCTCATTGTTCCACATTAACTCTATTATTATACTTTCTACCTCAAAATCTATCGACCGTTGGATTCTAAAATTTTAGCTTCTGTCATTTTCACATACAAAAAAGCAACATCTAAATCCGAGCTGCGGAGTTCTAATACTTTCGAAAATGAGGAAACAACACCAAACAACTTCTGCGTCCATTGAATTCTTTGATCGTTTGAAGGGTTATTGTTGGGCAGCTCGCCTTAATTAGCGCAACGCGCAGGTTTGGCCGTGATTGCGCATACGCATTGGCCGCGCGTGGCTCGCGCGCGCTTCGCGGTTTTGCGGGACAGCTGAAAGCGCTGTCAGTCAGCCGGAGATTAGCGCCGACGCTGAGAAGAGCGGGCTGCCGTGCCAGTCGAACGAGTCCGAATCGAAAATCATCCAGACCGACAGAACACGTGTTCTTTTTGTCGTAAACGCACCTCATCAGAAGCTTTTCAATTTTGTGGTAATCGTTCCCTTTATGATATTATGATGTCTACAATTTAGTAGGATACAGTTTACGTAAGAAATAAATTATTTGTAATTTACTTCCTTCTCTGTAATTTATTCATTCAATCTGAAACTATAATTATTTTTTACAATTTTCTTGTTAGTCAATAATAGTTAATCAACACTGTTTTTTTATTATTTAAGGTGAATAGAGTGTTGACTTACACGGTGAAATTTTCAGACTATGGGCATTAAATACGGTTTCGATTTTGTTTTTATCTCAATTCAATTACACGCGATTTGCCATACGTAATTGGTGACGGCGGTGGGATGGTGGCACGGCAGGTCGCTTAAAATTCTATCAAGTGATTAAAGGGTAAAATTTCTCGCGAAAAATGCGCATCCGCAATTAGTTAAGGGGCGAAAATCGGAGGATGAAACGAAACACACGATAAACGCAAAAATAGCGGCTGAAATAATAGCGCAGAGAGGCGAGCGAAAACATTTACGCCGCGCGCGCGTTAACAGAGCGGAATTTGCAGCCTTCCGCGATGCCGCTCTCAACACTGATAATTTTCAGTTTCGCACCGCTAACGAGACGGATGCCTAGTCCCAACTTTTCGACCTTCTAATGACGCGATGCCGCTTTGACGGAGTTGCTCGGGTGATTTTGAAATTTTTAGCTGGGAAAATGTAACGTCATGCGTTTACATGATAATTTTGCTGAAACAGATAGGACTAACTTGGTATTAATTTTTAAATAAGTTTTAACTTGCATAAATATTATAGAATATTTAATAATCAAAATTCGGCTTTATAATAAATATTTTTATAAAAAAGTTTCAATATGGACACACACTAACGCATACGGATATTTTCTAAAAATGGTGTATTTCAACTCGAAATCACTTAAAACGTAAACTCTTTTTCACTGCTACAAAGCTGCAACAAGATTCAATTAAAAATTAAAAACTTTTTACCTACAGCTCGAAAATACAGAATCCGAAATACTGAAATGAATAGTTGAAATGCAAAACTTTATGCGGAGAGAAGAATTGTTTATTTTTGCCTTAAAAATAATTATTGATTTATGAAAAACAAAATACATTGGTATTCCTTCAACATTTACAAAAATAAATACCCGATTCTCACAACTAAACTTTGCTTCCTGAATAATAATTCCGGAAGAAAATGTGTACTACCCGAAGAATGTTGAAATCAATTGCTTAAACCGAGTATCGCGGGGGTCGTGACGCAAATAATACATCGGAGCGAAACGAGCAGTCAGCCGCAAGACCGTCAGCTCGCCGATCGGAGACAGTGAACCCGGGGTACGGTTTGAAAAATATTTCCGCGGCGGAAGGGTCCGAGCTTCGTCGCCCCCCGCAGCCGTACAAAGCGACGCCGGGGAAATGCTTCCCGGGGACGTGTTCGCGCAAGATGCAAAAGCTCGCGACCCTCCCGGCGCCCCCAGACGTCTGTCCTCCTTTTGTGCTCCGTCGACCCCCTCGCCCTTTTTCTCATTTCGCCGTCGCCCTCGTCACCTTCACAGCCGCCCGCGCGTCTCGCCGAGCGCGATAATCTTTTGTGTTTCGGCGCTCTATGTGCTCGCGAGGAGATGCGTCACCCCGGGGCTAATACTTCTTTTTTCGTCCGGGCGGCGCTGATTAAAAAATTACGCGCAGCCAGTCGCCCGCTCATTTACAATTGTAATGCGCGGAAATTAAAAATTAGCGATGCAACGCGATGCGCCCCGCCCTTCTTTTTTTTCGACGGCTGCAGGTTGCGGATGCCTTCCGGGTCGACCGAAAATGGAAGTGGGATTAGAGATTCATTTTTCGATGCGGGTAGGTACCGGTCGAATGTTACGTACCGAGGAAACTTCGCGCGTGATGAATGATGAATGAAGGCGAAAGATTTTACTTCAACTTTCTTTTTTAAGAAAATAGTTTTTCAATAAGGTAAATAGATTTTTAAAAATAAGTTTCGTTCTTTTACCCTCTCGTGCAGTAAAAAAGTTTATTTTATTTTTTCGCGTAGAAAACTATGTTTTGAGGGAGTACGAAAAAGGATCGCGTGTCTGTGCTCGTACAATATTCATATCGACAAACAATTTATAATTTATCGATTCATAATTTTATGTTGTAAAATGGAACATTCAATTTCCTGTTTCACGTTAATAATAAAAACATACGTTCTATTATAATCTCGTACAGAGAAGTTTCCATTCATGCAATTTCTTCATTAAATAAATTAAATTATCGATTTACTTTATTATTAAACCATTTAATAATTTACAGTACGGTCTGTAATTTCGAAAATTATGTTGTTTAAAATATACACTCTAAAAAAAATACAGATGAATCTCGGCTGATCGACCGAGCGAAATAAGCAAAGAAAGTCCCGGTAGCCACGTCCGATATAAGGAAAATCTTCCCACAAAGAATATATCCGCTGTGGCGTTCCCGAATTTGTCACTTTGCGCGCGCTCATGCGGAATCGATGCATAATGCATGCCGATGCCCGCTGCATTTTTTAGCCCCGGCAATGTGGCGGGGGGAGGGATGGAAAAAAGCGCCGGTCGCGAGCAAGTCGAATCTCGCCCATTTTTCGCGTGCGTGCGCGCGGCCTGATGTAGGCGAGGAACGCGAGCCGCGTATCGAAGAAGTCGAAGGCCCTACCGGATTACCCCGCCCGGCTCGTCTCGATTTTACTCCGCATTTTTATCTGCCCGCGTGCATTTGTCTTTTTTCCCTTGTGCGCACGGGGGAAGGGGGATGCGAATTTGGCCGGGGATCCATTTGAGCATACCGGTCAGATCTGGTGGCCAACCAAGGTAATTTCATATGCTGTGTGTGCATGCAAACACGTAGCTGTGAAATTGAAAATATTTTTTTTTTCCTTTCGATTAAATGAAATTTGAAAGCTTCCGGCTAACTTTAGAGAAACTGATATTCCGTTTTAATTGAAAAAGTTTTTTCTAGATGGAAACAAAATAAAAAAATTACATTTCATTTTTCTAGAAAATGATAGTAAATGTTTTTAATAATAGAAGATTTAGCGCCTGCGTACTAATCGGTAACTGCGAAACAATTTTTTATAAAATATTTATTTCTTTTCATTGTTGCTTACAAATTTAAAAGTAACATTTGGATCTGCTAAATCTACTAAACATCCTCTTTTAGATCTACGGAAGTAAATCTTTAGGATTTCGCATAAAAAATTCCACCAAATTCATCTGATAGAATATTGAAATATTATTTTTTTCTTTTTTCAATTTAATGATTTTACACAATAAAGACACTACGCCATGGTGACGTCACAAAGTTAGTATAATTTTAACGTTAACTAAACTCAAAATCAAAAAAGAAATAATACGTGTCGATTATTTTTCAATATTCAATCAGACGGATATAAACAATTTTACTTTAACACCAAAAGTCGTAATCGTATTATCCGCAAAAAAATTCTCGCTCATCGGAGTTAATAGATTAATTTTTTTCTAGATTGAACGCCTCAAAACGCGATCCTCGGCGTTGGTCGGCGTTTCTTTGATTCCTCGGTACACCGGCGCTCAATCGAATTGGGAAGACGTAAGGCCGGATGTACTGAATAAATCGAAGAAAGTCGAAGTTTCTCTCAGTCTCTGACGGCGCGCGCGAGCCCCGTCGATTTTATTAATTTTTCATGATCGGACTTGGCTCGACTTCGCGAGCTCTGTTCATCACTATTTTAGAACGATTTGCACTGTTTATGTCCCAGCTTCCTCCGGCGCTCCAAGTCGCGGTCCCGAATGATTTTCGCTCCTTTCGCGAACACGAAATCTGTTGATTGATTTATAATGTATATTCAACTTTTGGAACCTTCAAATTTTGTACACTCGAAACTCGAATATTTCAATAACAGTTGCAATGTTACTTTTGGCATAGAAAGCTGAAAGCAAAATTGTTACTCGGCATCTGTAATCTTTTACATAAATAAAAAGACGAACCTCTAAGCCTGAATCTTCTAATGAACTTTAAATTACGAAGAAAATGAATTGTAATTAATGTTATATGATTTATGGTCCAAACTCGTTAAAAGAAGTTTACGAGTGAACGACAGTCTTTTTCTCGACGCGCCACTTATGTTTGTCCTGAAAATTCCCTCAGGAAATCCAGCAGCATTCGGAGAAAAGAGGAGTAAGATAGTTCTGCAGGACGGGCCCGAATGCGCTTTTGCGAGCGAAAGTTATGAGAAAAGTTGCATCCTTCAGTGGGGTTATAGCTGGAGTCGCGCGAAACTTGATGCGTATTTTACCTTGATTCTACCAGCGAAAGGAAGGAGCTCCGCATGCCCACAAATCTATTTGAATGCTTAAAAAGTCAATCGCGAAAATGATATTTTTCATCAAATAACATCCATCAATTTACTAGTCGTGAATTTCGCAAATCTAGATCAAGCTTGTAACTTGAGTTCGTTTTACTTCATTTAACTGTAAATTTTTAAAGCAGATTAAATAAGCGAGAAGTGAGATGCAATTAAAAATCACGGAGGATGACAGTTTGAAAATTTAATCAACAGTTGAAAGAACATTAATACTATGTCGATTTGAGGTAATGAACTGAAAACGCTCTACTTTCAACTGTCTTCATAGATGTCTACCTGAAAGTACAAAATTTATTCTGATATAATTATAAGATTCGAGTGCATTTAATTTAATTTAGCCTGCACTCGAAATAGTTCAGCAAAATCAATAATAACAAAGCAATTTGAAAACTGTTGGCATAAAAAGAGAAGAAAATAAGGGTTAACGAGGGAAAAAGAGTCGAACTAGACTCTGAAATATTTGCGCACTAGAGACGTCGACTGAAGTATTCACGTCGAGAGAATGGAATAAAGTATGGACGTCGCCTGTGAGTCGTATCGTCGTCGCGAGAACAAACAGAGAGCGAGAAGAGAAACTGAAAGACACGAGAGATGTTACCATGTAGCATCAGTTTCGACAAAAAAAAATTTCAATTGTTTTATCTTCTATTTCCCAATACTTTTGAGGTAAACAAATTGTATTTGCCTTAAGATAATAAATATATTGGATTAAAAATAACCAATTACAGTGAGCCAGGCAATGCATATCAAGCACTGGATTTTTTTTATCAATTTTTTCATCTAGGTAATAGGTCGTTTATTTAGTTTAACCTCCCCGTACGAAGAAAATAAAGTCTAAAATATGTGTTATTGTTATCTAACTACTGTTCAAGTGGATTAGATTAAGACCTTTTTTCATGCTCCTCGCAATAATAAAAGTTTTATGTTCTCTATTGAAAAACTCAATTTACTGTTAACTTGCTCTCTACTCTTACTTTTCTCTCATACTTAAAATAAATTATACTAAAAAAATAGAAAATTATCAGATAATTAGGAGAAAACCAAACAATTACCGACCGAAAAAAGCACGACTCGTCTTCTACTTTCTGGTCATTATTTTTAAATACCAGCGAATCTCAATGATCGGTAAAATTAAGTAAATCAGAAGCAAGAAAAAAAAACTGACAATCTCAGACGAACCCAATAAAAACTTTCGTGACGAAATTATAACCAGCGCTCTTTTAAGTTACATGCAGTTAACCCAATTGATAACTTCGTCGCGGCGTTAACCGAATTTCTTCTATCCATATCAGGATACTAACGCGCCGCATTTATCTGTTCTGGTAAACGAAACTATTTCCAAGATTTTCTTTTATTTTTCTACTGCAAGTTTTGCGGAAAAAGTGCGTTTTAATGGAGGGAAGCCGCAATGACCGCATTTCTCGCATTTCGCATTTTTGATGCAATTGGATGAGTAAAAACTCGGCGTCGATTGCGCTCCGCCCCCCGATTTTTGTGGTTGATGAATATTTCATGCCTCTTTTCCGCATCAAACGTAATAAATAATTTTGCATGTGATATGCAGTTTTTAATTTTAATATTTTTGCTATTTTTATTCTCTTTGTGGTAGGATTATTATGTTTTCACATTGATTAAAAGTAATTTTATTTTATAATAAAGTATTTAAAGTTTGTAAAATATTTGTTGATATTTAAATTTCAAATGACTTCCAATTAATTTTACAATTTTGAAGTAGTTTATAATTTGAAAAATGTTTAATTAAAAAAATACTATACCTTACAAATTTATAATACAATTTAGAGTGAAAAGATTTAAATTTAAAAAAATTTAATTGTTTTTTTTATCGCAAAGAGAAAGATTTCATTAAGGACAAAGAGAATAAATTATATACTATACTTATTGTCTAAACATTTTCACATATGTATAACATATTTTTTAAATTTGCATAATAATTTTTGTTTCAGGTGAGCAAAATAATCCGAACATTTCAATTTGAGTAAGTACGCTTCGTTCTCCAATGCTATAAAAAAAGAAATAAAGGACCATGGAATTTTTAAAAATCAAGTAAAAAAAGGAGGATGCGCACCCTATGTCCTAAAATTTCATTCTGTCAAAAGGGTAAGGTGAGGGACACGCGGGTGCTGAATTAGGCGGGAAATTCAAAATAGGTACGCGCACGCCTGTGGCAGAGAACGCAATTCTGGCCGTGGCTGAATATTACATAATGCAATTCCCGGCTCCGGTCTGCCCGAGTGCCGCTCCACCGGCGGAAATAAAATTCCTCATAACTCGGCCGAAAATCCTTCCCCCCCTTGGCTAAAAAAAAAAGAAACGCCATTCGTCTTCATTGGTCAATTTTTAGTCATCCATGTTTCACGCGTATTTAGACAAAGCGAGAGATGAGTTATCAAATGACAGAAACACGTCGATCTCACGATCGTTTAAAAGGAAATGATAACGAATTGGCAAAAAACATGAAAATGCAATGGTTTACTATAACTTATAAACAAATAAAATTAAAAAAAATAACCTTAAGAAATGAAGGGCAAATCATGAAAGATAAGGGTTCAATTTGTTAAAATAAGTAGAAAAATCAAGATTTCATGCGACGTAGTAGTAATAATTGCAAAAAATAACATTTTTGATATTTCTTTTGAGTTAATAGATAAATTATTGTTAATTATAGATAAATTATTGAGTTAATATATAAATTATTATGCAAAGAATTCACTATAAACAAAGGCATGAATTTAAGCGAGAGATAAGTTATCAAATATGACAGTAACACGTCGATCTCGCGATTGTCTAAAAGGAAATGATAACGGATTGGCAAAAAACATGAAAATGCAATGGTTTACTATAACTTATAAACAAATAAAATTAAAAAAAAATAATCTTATGAAATGAAGGGCAAGTCATGAAAGATAAGGGTTCAATTTGTTAAAATAAGTAGAAAAATCAAGATTTCATCCGACGTAGTAGTAATAATTGCAAAAAATAACATTTTTGATATTTCTTTTGAGTTAATATAAATTATTGAGTTAATATATAAATTATTATGCAAAGAATTATAACCACTATAAACAAAGACATGAATTTAAGAGGCTTTGAATTCCGATGACACCTTGGTACTTATACAGCTTTCGAGTAAATAATTCGAATGTCGGTCGTGCTAAGAATAATCCTTCCGGAATTCGCAATATCGCATAAAATTCCCTATTGATTTCTTCAAGTCAAAGGTGCATGAAAAAGGAGATAGAAGGAAATATTTTCCCTTTTTAGTCACTGACCTATCTGCAAGAATTCTCATCTTAAAAAAGCTCCTTCAGGAATTGATGAAATATTTTCTATGACGTTATATTATAAAAAAAGTTTCAAATTCACAGCATGCTTTTTGATGTAAGACTGTTCTATATACGTAAATATGCATAAAAATTTAACTATTTCAGTATATTATTAAATTCAGATTTAAAAAAATATTCTAAAGAAAATAATTATAAAAGTGTACATCGTTAAAAGTATTTTAAAATATTATTTTTATTAATGAACAATTTCCTGAAAAGTACACAAAGAAAGGTTAATTTTAATTCTGGGCATCTTGCATTAGTCATAATTACCTTGAGCGCTTCTTCTCTCGGATTAAGAAGATCCCTGGCGATCATCCGCGACTCTCGATTCGCCTAAGCCCTTTCTTCGCTCCTATCCCTCTTTTGTTCCTTTTCGTTAGTTTTCATTAAACGGCTTTCATGAAAATTGATCGAAACAATAGCGGAGTTAAATGAAAAGACGTAATTAAGCGTCTCTTCGTAACAGTTACTCAAAACATTTTCTATAATAATCAGCCACTTCTTTTACGGTAATTAGAATTTCAAACTAATGGTCCATTTTATACTTTTATTTTATTTATTTCATTAAAACATTGTATCTTCAAGGAGTACAAAAATCTTTTCATTTTAAAGTTCAAACTACAATTTTTATTTATTTTTTCCGCAAACACCTTCCACTTCTTAATTTCCGAATCAGCAATTATAAAATCAAGTCCACATCTAAAAATTGATATCACGAATCAACCTCACCGGAAATACTCGCTCACTGATTACCCGCGCCGACTTCATAACCGAAATTCGAAAGAGAACAAAAATTGAGTCGGAGCAATCTGTATTCCGCGGCTAACGGACGCCTTCCTGTTTTCACGATAAACAAGCGAGACAGTGGAAGCGGGGGGCCGCGAGATCGCGGAAGCGGCTCAGGTTCGCCGCGGCGGGAATAAATCAAATTCCGGGCGCATCTGACACGCGGGCGCGGATTGCCAAGTTCCTCGTCGCCGTTGGAAATCGACTGTAAGGGAGTACGTCGGTCAGCCGGTTATTCCCACGTGTAACGCGGCCCCTGAACACCTGTACTCCTTCGTCCCTCGTAATTGCCAGCAAGCCGGAATTTTCTGAGAGACTTGACGTGATATATCGATGGCCAGTTCTTTTACGAACTGTTACAGTAAGTTCTTGAAGGGTTGATTTCAGGATTTTAAAAATGTACATGGTTAATTCAAGATATAAGCTTTTTTATATGAGGTCTAGTGGATAATGAAGAAGATGATGATCATCAACCATCATGATCATCATGATCTTATTTTGGAGAGAAGCTGTGCTGGGTAATAAGCAAGCAAAGAAGCTTCGAATAAGCTGGGTTAATTCTGGTTGTTCCTATCTGTGATAAAAAGAAGCAGTAATGTGGATATATTTTCGGAATCGCGATTGATATAGTATCTTTCATCAACAGCCACCTTGGCAACAATATCATTCCCCATAACAATGGGTATTCGTTATTCCTCAACATTTATCAAAATAACAACTTCAGTGTTCATGGGAAAATCATTTTTGTTTAACAATTGAAGTAGCATCCTACATCAATTCCTGACTTGGTAATATGTCCTCCTCAACCACGATCCAAATGTAATTATTTGGTCTCTACGATTAAGGTAACATCTTTCCTCAACTAGGGTCGTGGTAATATCATTCTCCAGCTACGGACAAATAAAAAATCATCTTTTCATCCGCTACATTCATTTAATTTATTCGACCACGACTAAGGTAACATCTTTTATCAAAGACGAAATTATCATTAACAGACAATGTCTCTTTGATTTGTTTAAAAGCTTTGAAAAGCCCACTAACATTGCAAAAACAAGACTTCCTAAAATTGTAACAAAAAAACAATCCAATCTCTCGTTATCGAAAAGACATCGGATAAATTAGTCAATCCCGACAGGCGCGGGTTCTCGCGCAGGAAACGAAGAAACGAGCGAGGGAGAGGCGGAGGAAGCTCGTGGATTCCCGATCTTCCCGGGAATCGTGTACGCGCTCACGCGCGCGGCACCGCACTCCCCATAAATATTTATCATGCGCGGCTCGTCGGCGGAATGAAGAGGCTCGCCCGCTGAATTTTTCGCCCGGCGCGCGAGCATTGTATCGCGCGATATGGGATTCGGAAGATTTGTCGGGGCTCCGTATCGGCGCGCTCGACACGCCGGGGTTCTTCATCTCGCGGCTTATGTATCTTTTACGAGGCGATACGTTTCCGCTTCCGGGTAATCGATTCGCGCCCGAAATTATTTACGCCGCCTCGCGGAATTATACAGCCCCGCGCGCGCGCGCTCACAACGCGGCGTAACTTATCGCCTCTGTAAAATTCAAAATTGACACTGGCAGCCGGGGGAGCGATGTCTGCCATAAAAAGAAGGAAACGAGCCGTCGCGCGGCGCTTCTTCTTTAAGTGGCCGATGATGCAAAAATGTTTTATTCGACGTAGCATCGATGGATATTGAATGCCAACGAGATACGAGAGAAGGCGTACTGCGTATTTTTTAGGGAACAATTCGGATGCCGGAAGAAATGAGCGATATTTTTTTTTTCGAGTGATATCGCGAAACTCTTATCGGCGTATTATTCTGATTTTCCACTATCCCGGCAACTCGTAACTCACGTTCAAAGCACACGCGATTATGCGGATAATAGCCCTCGGTTACGCAGATATTTCCATACTTCGAACCCACCTCTAATTAAAATACTCTCGTGTATTTGCATATTCGAACGCACTTCAAACCAGAGGCTCGGCCACACGCGCGCGCGCGGGTCCTGCATGCGCCGGCTCGTTTGCCGGTGCGCTCACTGAAGCGAAAAGTAAAGGAAGGGACTAGAGGCTGAAAACTATGAACATTCGTCGCGGCTAATATCCTTCTCGCGAGTGGAAGTGTACATGCTGTTGTCCGGGCTCTACTTCCGCCGTGAAAATCCATTTCAACTCCGACTCGATTGTTCCCCGAACCTCGTTTAATCGCTTTTATCGGGATGAGATCTCATCGACGAGCTTCGGAGGAAAAAAGGAAAGGTCAGGTAAAGTTGAGCACAAACACTGGAATTATAAATACGGGAACAGAAGTTAAGCAACTGATTGCGTATATATGAGTACTTACGAATTTAGGGGTTTGTGTAGTATGTTTTAGAAACTCCATAATTACACACCTTTAGCACTCTCCTTAAATTTCTAAAAAGAATAGATGAATAATTGGGTTTTCGATTTTTATCTCGAATTTTGATCAAACAAGACAGTTGAGTAAATAATGTAATAAACAAATAATGAAAAGTTAAATGTCGAATTAAATAATATCACTAAATTTTAATACTCATTTTCTCAGTATCAGCCCAAGAGTCCTAGTAAAAAAAAATCAAAAGACAGGATGACAAAGGTATTTTTTAGAATCGATTTGCCATCGTAACGTTTGTTACTATCTTCTAAACAAATTTCGACAAAGCTCCTGATGATGGATAAATTCTACCGAAACGTTAAGTTCCCGATAAATAAACAACAATTAAGCTGCGAGAAGATCATCAACTTCATTTTCCTTTCATCAAGACTTCCATTCGAACATCAAAGCCATTTATGATCGATTCGCTTTTTTACGAAAGATGCTTTCTATATTATATATATTTTTTAAAATAAAGATAATATAGATACTAGTGTACGTACAGCCAGTAATAAAAAAACTAAGAAATTATAAACGGCTAAAGCGTCTCTTAACATACTGCGCCTCAAAATAGAGCAAGACCACCAAATTTTCTCCATTCGATAAACTTTCGTTTCGCGGTTCGCGAAAAGAGTCGAGGTCGAGCGAGCACCCGAATTAGCTCCGGCGCTCTCGTCATCGATGACGTCGCGGATGACGCTGGCATCGATCCCCGCGCGCCTCTGTTGTGAAAGGCCCGAAACGAGACGGCTGCCTGGCTTAACCTACTTTTTCCACCTTGCTGAATCCCTCAAGACTCCTAACGACTCCGGCGGATCGATCTGCACCCCTTTCGCGGTTAAAGAGCATCTTCGCGACGGTGTATCTAGAAGTGCGTTTACAACTTTTTTTTTTACGTTTGCGTCAAATTAAAATGTTTGAAAGAGACTTAAAGTATACGGGTCTTTAGTGCAAATAGATTAAATTTATTTACGTAAATTTACTGGGTGAATACAATAATTGTTCACACATTGACTACCTTCTATGAAAAAAAAATGCAGCCTTTTACACTGATCGATTTTCCTAGCGACAGGTCAATTAAAAGAGATGAAACAGTTGTACGGGAATGTGAGTGTGGGTACGCGCGCAGGTGTTGAAGTGTTTGTGAGCGGACCTCGGAAGTAGAGCAGGTCGCGAACTTTTTGTGTAAAGGTTACGTAAGGACATATCCCGGGAGGCTCGGCTGTATTTTTCCTCGTTCGCAGTTGTTCGTGAATGTTCCTACCTTAATTTGACACCGAATTAACGCATCCGCGCGGAAGCTGAGAAAGTGCACGCAACGCTTATTAATTACAATGAGATTTTGGTCTCTGCATCTTTTAAGAGCAGACTCGCACCAACACTTAAATATTTAACGCCGATGCACGTATTTGTGTGCGCCAGCGCCTGTACACGCGCGTGTGCCTTTAAGTATGGGTGAATATTTGCGAACGACGTGGTGAGGACCAGCTGGCCACTGCATACGTAATGGAGAGCGCCGGAGTTGCGGTAAATTCACTCGACGTATAAATATTGCCGGGCGCGAGGAATTGAAGAATGGCCGGGCCTAGGAGTACTCTATCTTGCATTATTATTTCGGCATCCTTTTGTGCGCGCCCCGTATTTATGAGTCGCGAGCTGGCCGCGCGTCCAATAAATAAGATTTATTTTTCGAAGCACACCTCTCCAAATGCTTTACATATAACGAATAGCTCGCTTTTTTCCGCCAAACACACGCACCACTGTGTACTTGTAGGACGCGTGGGTGTATTCGGTTAGGTTTGCACGATTGATTCGGTTTGTATTTAAATACACTTTCTCGCTTTAGTTTTACTCAAACAATTATGCGGGCAATTAGACTCTTTAGAGAGCAGATAAATTTACAGAAGATAATAAAACAATATTTTTAGTGTTTTTTTTAAATATGGTACAATTTCACGATACAACCATAGAGATATATGCGAACCGATGAGAGAACATTAAATTAATCTGCAAATTGGACCATTAAATTTCACTTATAAGGAAATGTTTTTCAGTAGTAAAAGTTATGATCGCATTTGTCTACATTATCAGGAGTATTTTCAATAATGTGAGTGAGTGCTTGCGATATGCTTATGTGCGTAGTCATTTGCTGTACAAATCCCTTATTTGCACATGCAGAGGCGTAGTATCGCACGCGTCTGTGAGTGTATATACGTATCCATGTTTTCGCGCAGGTATCCACGCGTGTATGCATGCACGTGGGTATGCGTGGACGTGGGCGTGCGCGTGCGCGTGCATGCGTGCGATGTGTGTGTGTGTGTGCGTGCGAAGATTAGGGACACAGAGAATGGCAAGACGGGGTTGTGCGCATCAATCGCGTGATTTACTGTATTTTGCGACTCTCCCACCGGAAGCACATCGCCGGGGGAGTAATGTCAAGGGTGAGCTTAATAAGTCGATAATTCGCGCGCGATCTGGGGAATCGTGAGATTTCCCACGCGTGCCGCACCGAACACGTACGCGTGTCAAGGAGCTATTAAACATTTTTTATGTACTCGTCCGTGATACCGGTCTTTTCTTTCCAGGACTGCCTATCTGAAATCAAAGCGATCGATTGTTCAACCGCCCTATTTTATTAGGCTAGCGTGATTATTTTGAAATGGCTTGTTACAAACAGTCCTTACAAAAGTAAGCCAGTAAAATTTCGCTTATATCCAGGGAAGTACTGCCCTGATCTGCACTGAAACTAAGTGAAATGTTTCGAATTTATTTTTAAGGAATCTCGGGCAGAAAGTTAAGTTGGCTTTGTATACAATAATCCCTTAATTTAAATACAATAACCCGTCAGCTTAGCCCTAGTTAACAATTTCTTTTAGTTACTCTCAAATATAATTTAATTTAAAAATTAGTATTTGTAATCAAATGTAATCTTCTGCATCCTGTAATAGCTTCCATCTGCTCTAATTAAATTTTGTTATATAATCTAGATTATAGTTTAATTTAACATGAATTGCAATTTCATATTTTTGATATGTTTATAATTATCTAGTTTCCTACTATTCAATTATTCAAATTATGATAAATTTTAATAAATTTTTGTTACATCATTATTAACTGTGTAAAAATAATCTCCGTTTTGATTATACGATAATTTGATCACGCCAATGTTATTACTTCATTAAAAGTTTCGATAACATAGTGATGATTTAATTACTACATTATATTCGAAAGTTTGGAATACTTAAAGGTACCACTTTCATTATATCCATGATTGAAAAATATTAATTTAGAAAAAAAATCAATTTTCCAATTCCGCGATTTTTAAAGCTAAAAGCAGCGCAACCGAAAAAAAGACCGCGCACGGGGAAAAATCGCGGTTACATTTTTCGCGCGTCGAAGCGCCGGAAGCCATTCATTAATGTCCAGGATCCGACAATGGACTGCGCAACGCTCCTTCCTTTTTCTCTTCCTCCCCCTACCCCCCGATAAATAAATATTCGGATGCTCGCGACCTAAACCAAAATAAATCAATTCTATATTTCCTTTAATTCGAGCGTAAAAAAAACGCCACTCGCACTGTATTCGTTTTGTTTTTCTTTTTTTTTTTTTGTTTTTGCCTTTTTTTGCTCGCAGCCTTCCCTTTTTTTTTAGTCGCGCTCACACATCGAAAAATAAAACGAAATGAATAATGCATGTAAGAGCGGTGGCAATGGGAAATGAATTAAAAGCTTCGTGCGGCTCTTTTTTTCCTCGTGGGCTCCATTATCGGGCGAATATTGAGTATCAGCCAGTGGACCCGACGCCTCGAATAATAAACGAGCGAAATTCACGCCGGGGTAAAATAAAGGCGACCCGCTAATTGAGCGGAAATCGGCAAAGTGCGAAACCGGAGAGTAGCCAAAATTTCGCGCCCGTCAAAAGCGCTTTCGAGTTTTTTCTTCACCGCTCCTATACGTTTTCGCGCGCCACGGGGTGCGCGCTATTATATTTTAAAATTAATTCACATTATTTGAATATCAATTTAAATTGACGCTGCGTTACAATTAAAATGCGAACTTTATTAACGTCATACATACAAATTTATTATAGCTCCGATGAGGGGCACGAATTTATTACGCGCGCGTATATGATGATCATTAAATTTAATTAAACTTATAATCTAGCTGACCTGATTAATTTCGATTTTTGATTCATCAATCGAATTTTATTAATTTTTATTGATTTCAATGATTTTTATATTTATCAAATCATTCGTTTATTATCGTCACAAAATAATTGCATTTTAAAATATATAATGACCGATAAAATACTCTGCTGATGGTACAGGGTATATTATATCTTTCACTTTACGCAGTTTTTGTTATAAAAAACAATTTTATGTCTTTTGAAAGGTAATTAATTTTCACCCACATGAAACATAATATTTTATTTTTGTTTTTGATTCTAATCGTCGTTGGAAACAATTTTATTTTCTACATGCCTTTATCATTCGACCGATAAGCAATTAATATTTATTTTACGCCGCTATTGAGGCGAAAACAATGAATACGGAAAAGAGAGAGAGAAAAAAAAAGTAGCGATCGATGATAACGTATAGGTATGTCGAGACGAATAAAACCGTAACCCCGACGCGATAAAGCGGATCCTGGAGTAGGTGGCTCGATAAGATTGGCCGGCGCGACGACGACGCCGGGGAAAAAAGTTGGGTCGGGCAGATTGCCGCCGGAGAGACACGAGGAACTAATGGCCGAAACGTCCGGAGATTAATGTTTATTGATTGATTTTTTTTTCGCCGCTGATCTTAACGAGCTTGCCGACAGCGAAACCTTTTCTGTCGCGTTATAATTCACCTTTCGATGGCCTCCGGATCTACTTTATCCGCGGGATTAATATTAGATAAAAATTTATGGACCCCACGCCTAATGAAATTGCCTTACTCCTTTTCTTTTTGCAATATACGTTGATCGATAAAATTAATAATAAATAGTGCGATGTACTTCGCAACACTTTTATTTGTTTAATATTTTTTAATTTTCTGCTAACTTATTATTTGGTAGTGCTATTTTTAATTTATTTTTTATTTTGGATTATTAAGACGAAAGTCGAAATTCAGTGAATATGGTAATGAAATTAATAAAGCACATAATTGTGTAATATTGATGGTTAAAAGCAGCTTGTGTGTATAATATTGATGGTTAAAAGCAGCTTTTTAGAGTAGGATTAGGAAGTAATAAACCGCATTTTTTAACAATGCAGCTTTATTGTTAAAAGCAACGAATTATTGAATGCCTCTATGTAACTTGTTAGGATGTCTCATTTCTTATAGCCTCTGTCTTTGTAGAAAATTAACCATAAACTGATGAATTTAGAAGGAAACTGGTTAGTTTAAAAGGAACTGGTTAATTTAGAAGGTAAATAACCTTAATTGATCAGTTTATGATTAATTTTGTACCAGGGTAAAAACAAAATTTTATACATTTAAAATAATGAAATTTTACATTTGTAAAAATTTCTGATTTATGGAGCTGTCTATTGAAGGGCTGGCAGCACATTTATAAAAAAAAAACATCAGAAAAGGAGCATCAATAGCTAAACACAAAATTTAAACCCCTTGTAGGCTCAACCTTAAAAAACACATTAAGACAGGTTCGACGAAGGTAAAAGTACTGTGGATTTCCTCATACGTCACTCCTTCGGAAAACCACCCGTACCCAAAGAAACACTCATTTTCTTCGTTTACCTGACACATTAGAGTTAAGCTCGTGAGTGCATTGCAGATGAAAAAGGCAGGAGCAGGAGGCTCGAGAGACGGACTGTTGCGCCTGCTTTATAAAAGTGGCCGACGCCGTGCGGGTAACGAGAATCGGAGGGGATTTCGCGCCTCCGACGGGCGGCGTGTAATCCGAACTTTTTACGGCGCCCAGATAATGGAGATTGAGCCGTTCGGCTCCCCGACGTGCGAGTCTGCGCGCCTCCGGTGCCGCCGCCGCCGCCGCGCGGCCGTAAATACCGCGGCTCGTTTATTGATAAAACATTTAACCGCCAGCTAGGAACCGACGCGTGTGCGCGCGCGTCCGCCCTCCCCGCGTGGGAATAAATTTTACGAGGCGCTCGCCGGAGTCGCGCGGGACGTTACGCGGGCCTTCGATCCGCCGTGCGGCAGATGCGGCCGATTGATTCGCTGCCGCTGTCGTCCGAGGAATTTTCGTTTTCGAGTGGATAATTCATGGGGACGCTGTTTTTAAAGGGTCGTATTTATTTTGGCGGGATAGGCGAAAATGGAGGGGGAGGGATGCATCGACGTATTTCCGATAGATTAATACTTTATTTATAATAAGGAGTGATGTGTAATAATTGACATTGATGTGTTAGAATGATGGATAAATATCTAATATCAATATATCAGTATATTGGTTTGACGGTAATCATTTATTAAAGGTCACTTATACTTTTCAATTAATAGAGCTATTTTGTTTGATTTCGTAGAATCGCGTTCTAACAAATATTTATTTTGGATATTGAATTTGCTTGTACTGTTGTTAGAACTGGATATTGAATATCTCAGTATCCGTTTTTATTAATACTGCTCAAAATACATAAAAAAACTAAAAGATTCTCGATAAACTGTTGGTTCAACTCGATATTTCAATATATCAATATACATGCGAATATTTCCTATTAAGTGAAATTTTGAAAGAAAAATAAAAAACGCTTTCGTGTGAATTACTATCTTCGGACATTATCAATTGCATTTATTAAATATAAAATGAAGCATAACTCGTTTCTACTTCGTTAAATTAATTTAGGTACTGCTATTTAGTTAAGAGAGTGGAGGATTCATTATTATGGAGGGAAAAGAATATTCGAGGAACTACTACCACTACTTTTTGAGCTGGTAGCGACGTGAAAACAGGCGTTTAACCGCGAAAGTTCCGAAGTTATACCCTCGTTGCACGCATGAAACGTTACGTAGAAAGTACCTCATCACTTGGCGCTTACATTCGCGGGAAGCACTCGGCGGTATAATCGCGCTTACAATTTTACGGCAGGCGTCTCTCGAATTTCATCCCTCGTGAGGCTTCTGGTCGAACGCCCGGTTTATGGGTCTTCGATCTTTACTTCAGATAATTCATAATCTTTGCTTCGAGAATTAGCTTAATCTTTTCTTAACTCTGCTAATCTTCAAGCTTATTTTAGTTTATTGATGTTTTGAAATGTTAAACAAAATTATGCTTCATGTTTAAATGTAATCTTAAATGAATCAATTGTCATAAAAAATTTAATAATCTTAGCTTCGAGAACTAGCTTAATCTTTTCTTAACTCTGTTAATCTTCAAGCTTAAGTTATAGTTCATTGCAGTTTTGAAATATTAAACAAATTAAATAAACAAATTACCACAAAAAATTTAATTACAGATAGATAGATAAATCTTTTGCAAATATTAAATTTGTAAATTCAATTTAACAAGTACCTGAGTACATTACCTGTAGAGTATTATAAAATGAATTAGTCAAAGTAATTTACTTCTAGATTTTTTTCAAAACTGATGTACCTAAGGGTCGTCACAATCCGAGTTTAATAATAAATGATATTGATTATAAATCAATATGGTAATTCTGGGTGCTATCACTGAAAAAAAATCTAGAAGTAAATTACTTTGACTAATTCATTTAATAAAAAAGCAAAACACTTAAACCAAATTCGGTAAATTAGAAGATAAAGGTCGTCTACACTCAATACAGTCTTAACTTTTAAATGTATCCGTTTGTATGTACATTGCTGTAAGTGTAATTCGAGCGTAAATTGAGTACAACTTTATTAAATGTAAAATTCCTAATAATCTTCGATTTAACACTTATTTTTTTACTCTGCAATTCCGAATAATAATAATTCAATACCTAAACTGTCGCCCCCTCATTCAATTTTGAAAAACCACCGAGGCAAATTATCAGAAGCGAAATAAAAATAGAAGCCGGCGTTACGGCGATCGAAATCGCCGTCACGATCCATTGGAAATTTTCGTCCCGGCCAGAAAAACACGAAAACGTTCGTGATTAATTAATTCCCCGGCGGGGGGAGTAGGCGCATCGGCGCGGAAAACGAAAGAGCGTCGAGGGGCCCCTCGATAAGGGGCGGGTAGGTTAGGGGGGGTGCAAGGAGGGTGTCCCGGTAATCGCGGTAATAAAGCGCCTGTGCGAGACAGCGGAAGCGACGCCTATGCGAAATCGACTTGCAGAAGCGAGCGACGTTGGCCCGGCGTTGTAATTGCGTTCGGCGAAATTCCGGCGCGCTCCGTTATAGCCGCGGGCGTGATTGGTGCACACGACGAGCTAGCTCAAACTTGCCCGTGCGCATAAGCGCGGTTCTCCGCCCTCCTCGCATCTCCCTTCCCTCGACCTCCCTCCCTCTTTCTCGTGTTATTTTAAGGTTTTCTGGAAGATGATGTGTTTATTGCTGAGTGATTTGTACATTTTAAACAATATTTAGATTTGTATTTGGTAAAAAGCAAATTTTGAATCTTGTAAGGATTATGAACAGGTAATGATTATGAGTGATTTTAATGACAATCGATTGTATTGGAAGTATTGAAAAGAAATTTCCAATATTTAATTCCTGTCGGTTTGTATGAAATTTTCTTAAAAATATCAAAAGTAAAAATCGCTCTTCATTTTACAACCAGCTTGGTGTACTTCGTCGCTTCCTACGAAGACTAATACTTCTCAAAATAGGTCTATTTTAATTTGTTATTTTTAAAATACCAGAGCAAAGTATACTCTTCCAAAATCTGATCAAATTAGGCTAACGTACCAATGATGATACCAAGAATTTTTCAGGTCCTAGACAAATTTATTTCACACTGGGTAGCTATTGACAGCAAATTAAAATAGATCTTTTTTTTTAAATGTGTTTGTTTTCGTAGGAAGCAACAACCTAATATCTGATGATTAAATGAACTGTCCTTATTTCTAAAATAAAACTTTTGAATAACGATGAATTATCCTAGTAAAAATCGATTTCCACTTTATAACTATCTTGGTGAACTTAATCTCTGATGCTAAAATAAACTATTCGTATTTCTAAAAGAAAATTTTTGAATAGCGATGAAGCTGTTAGTATAATAACTATCAAATTCTACTTGTCAATTGTAATCATAAGAGAGGAGCAGTAACTAACTACGACTAATAACTGCATAAAATATGTTCAATCTAATCATTCACTACTTCATCGGCCCTATTTCAAAATGTTCCCAACACCGAGAACCCATATTACTTTACCAGAGTAGTTTTAATCGTTTTCTATCCACCGTAACAGCAACTAATCTTCGAAAAGTTTTCAGCCCTCTCGGGCGCTCGTTTAGGACTCTTTATCTCGGGCGATCTATCGCCGAGGGGCTCGCGTTCCCGGTCGCACTAACTCGAGCCACGGACCTGTCCTTCCGTGTATGATTACAGCGCGTGTATGTAAATCCACAGGCGCGAATCTTCGCCCTTATGAAAGTCAGATGATCGCGAAATGAAAAACTAGGTGCCTGCGTTCCCTTGCTCCAGCTCATTTTTTTCTCTAATTATTTCTTGGAACCGAGTATTACTTTCAAAAGAGCTAGAAGGTGTAATGTAATTACCTACTCTAGTAAAAAAATCGATTCAATTTTATGACCTGTAACAAGCTTGTTTGAATAAAATGGGTCGAAAATGGATCATTATTAGCCTTGTAATGAAGCTTTTTTCATTATAGGTCAGCCATTTATTGAAATAGATTGGAATTATTTTTAATACATAACAATGATTTAGTTTTGATTTCGTTTTTATAGAATCGAAAAATAAAAATCCAGGTGGATTCAGTTCCCTTTGGTACGTTGGCTAGAAGAAAAACATAGCTTTTGAATCTAAATTATACGTCTTGTGGTCTCAAAGCTATAGGATCGTTGAATAATAAATTAAGGTAATTATTTGGTTACTATTTAGTTTGTTTCTGGTTATTCTAGCACATACCAAGTAATAAGACTTGCTGCGCATTATTAATAGGTCAATTTTTTACCAGGGTATGTATACTTTAGGAACAAATTAATAGAATTAGCTATTTCAATATTATTTGAGGCATACATCATACGATATGTTCAAATCGCTTGTCTATTATTCTTTTCCCGTCCATACTATGGCATTATTTTCTCACACCAAAGGATATTATTTAATGGCGAAGAAGAGAAGTTAATAAAAGTAAGGGTATTTCGTTTATGACTACTAGTGATATTCAATCGTGGAGTCCTAGTGCTTACTTTACTGCACTAACTTGGTCTTTACTTTCAATAAGAGAATATTTAAAATATTACCTACCTTTAAAAAGTAGACACTATTACCGGTCATTACCGTCTCATCGGCATAATATTATTTTTAATAACATTTTATGTTAATTTTAACACTTCCCGTCTGGCTAGTAATGTCTGGCAAAAGTTTGGCATAGGAGACTATCCCATACTTTATGCCAAATTTTAAAGTAAAAACTTATTTACTTTAAAGTAAACTTACTTTATCCCAAACTATAGAGTATGGGATAGTCTCCTATTCCAGACTTTTGCCAGACATTACTGACCAGACTACTGCCAGACTTTAGCCAGACTAATTTTTTTTTACACGGAATTGCCCCTGATTTTTAAGAAAATATCAATCACCAAAAAACCCCTCCAAGTTTCAACCTACGAAAAAAGTCGCGTACGATAGGTAACAGCTTGCGCCACGTAAGTTCGAGATTCGAGGCTAACGCGGCCGAGTCCGTTTAACCCGGGGCAACGGCGGGCATCCGGGCATCGGCCCATCAGCGTTAAGGCTGTGTAACCCGGGAGTCGCGCGCGACCTGCCTGCATTACCAGTCACTCCGAGTTATCTGCGCCGTCCACATTACGTTAATTCACGCGGCCGGTGCCAGCTGCAGCGCGCTCCGGATTCCGATAGTGCTTCCTCCCGCCTCGAGCCCTACGCCCGATCGGCCGCGCCGCGCCGACTGGCCCGATCGATCTCCCACGGCCGCGCGGATACGTCTCGAGCACCTGCGGCCCTCCTTCGGCCGCTGCGGCGGGACGTTTGTTCCCGGCCCGAATGGCCTCGGGCAGCCGGATAACCGATCATTGGCCGATCGAAAATGAAATTTCACCTGCTTTGCGTCGCACCCCGTTTAACGGCCCCGCTAGCCTAGTCGTAAGTGCATTATTGCGCAGACCAGTAATGCTGGAAGATTCATCGTTCTAAGTGAACAATTTTTTGTGGAAGTGGGGGAAAGAATTCAGGGAAGATCATACGAGATGTTGTAGTTCAGATCTTCTAAATTGAGTGGGATTAACCAAGGATAGAATTAACTTTTGGATATGCACATCGAAAATCTTTGAATTGTTCTAGCCTCAGACATTAGTGTATATAAATTTTGGGTAACCGGTTTCTATTGAATGTGATTTGGAAGCTCTTGATTAAAAGTCTCCATGGTACTCGCATCCCTCCTCCACCCTTATCAAATACCCTCCCCATCCCACCTACAAATCCCATTGATCAAATTATTCAGATATCTCAGCTCTTCAAAGTTTTTTAATTTTTAAACTATTATTTTAAATTTCATTTAAAATTAATTATTTAAAACTATATTTCGTTAAAATATTTAAAACCTGCACGTAATAAAAGCCGTTTTTTTATTAACGGAAAACTAAGTTCTTAGGGCGTTTACCTCACAACGAAATTTGTTATTGATTCATTATTTAGCAATAACATTATTATATTTTTAATCATTTTAAAGTACATTATTACACCATCTTGATAATTATCAGTTTTTTTTTTAATTCATCAAGTTCGCAACTCTTTAGCCACTCTCATGTGAAAAGAAAGTACCGTATCACATGATTTCCCTCTAGGATTTTCTGTCATTTGAATGTAGATTTAGCTAATTATGCTGTTTCAGCGCTACGGATTTAAAGCTGCACTGTGAGTCATTTCAAGAATTCGCTTTCTTTGAATACACTAATTACTCCTGCGACAAAATCTCCATAAAATAAAAACTCATGCACTCGCATCATAAAATTGCAGCTGCATACTCATCGTTTTCCGGAAAAAAGTCCAGCGATACGGCAGGTCGAATGCGGGGATTCGACTCGCCGCAGCGTAGCGCAGCAAAGGAAGTTTATGGATTCTCTCGATAAGCAGGCAATATTTCAGAAAATTATGAAATACCCGCGGAATTTTATCTCGGGTGCATTTGTCGAGGAGAACTGGATTTCGTGACGTTATGTACGCTGTTGACTTTGCTCGTTACGTGCTTACCTTACGTAAAGCCGCGACAATGAGATGGCTTATCGGTTTGCTTGCGCTGTTGGCTCATTTGGGTCGGTTCCTTTTTGCTCTCGTTTAATTATGAAAATGTTTATTTTCGAAATTACGGATCCTCGGCATGTAACCCAGATATATCCTTGTACACTCATCTTGACTGCTTAAATATTCCATTAAGTTTTTATGTCGACACACACACACTATGTACATTGTCTCGAAAGCTTCGTACTTCCTACTAATTGTTCGACCATTTACGGTATCGATGAATGCATTAAATGTTAAGGCGGTTGACCGACTTTTTAATAAATTCTATTTTTCTTCGGGTAAATTGAAATTGGTAAAGGATATCAATTTTAAATTTTAAATTTCTTTATTTCTCTATCGAGTTTTACTAAAGCATTAATGGGTTGATTAGCCAAGTAAAAATGGATCCGATGCTCCAGAAGTCAGCTCTGCCTCTCTCAAAATATTCTGCTGGAGCCCCTATTCCTCGATTCTCGAGGGATAATAATCGCGCAAAGGAAAGCAAGAGGCGTGCACTTAACATTTTTCTCCCTCCACCATGTGGAAAAGTATATACGAACTTGTAAGATAGACCGAAAGTCGGTAGAGCAAAGTTGAGGCGACGAAGCGACTGAAAGAGGGAGGGGGATACGTTAGAGTTTGGAGAAGCCTCGACGTCGCTGTTTGCACGATCCTGGCTTCCAGGCTTCCCGTACTCCAGTGCAGACCTGCAGAAGCGTTTTCCATCAAACGGCCGCTTGTCTATCTTACCTTGAATTAGTAACTTTGAAGCGTTTCTTTTTTCAATCTTTTATGAGTGCATCAAAATTTTATATTATATTTTACTGTCGGTTTAAAAAAAAACTGCGTAGTTTTTTTTCTCTTACTGAAACTTTTCTTCGAAGTTTATACAACTTTGACGATTAATAAAACTTTATGTATTTATTTTAGCTCATTAAAAAGGTACTGGGTTTTCCTTTTTTAAATAGTAGGCAATTTAATATCGTATTATTAAGATCTTGCAAATCGAATAAACATTTGCCTTTTGGATTATCAATGAAGCAACTGCACCGGAAATGTGACGGATACGATTTATATTAAGCAATTGTTTTTTTAAATCAAAAAGAATATGTAAATAAGCATTCAAGTTCATCATGAAGTTGTTAATTTTTTTAGTCTTGTCGATTGTTGATTTTCGGTCATCAATAGTTTTTAGTACATTTCATTTCACTAAATCTCAAAGCGCTATTTTAATATAAATATCACCTCTCTTTTTCGTCACTCCGCAAATGGAACAATAAAATCAATATAGTAAAGATATACTCAATTCTTCAGCCTCCAATAAAGCTGCAAGTAAATAATGTCACTCTACAATTGTACGCCTCGCCTTTACAAAGAAATTTCCACGAAGTGCACGTCTCCCTTCAAATGGCATCGCTAGTTCCGAGTGCACACAAACTGCGTGAAGGTCCACCTCGCCCTTCGGTTCCTCCAAACTCCAGACTCGCCCAGGCCCGCGAAAAGCGTGGAATCAACCTGGCGAATGTTTGCCGCGCTCTCGCCCGCCTCCGTCCTCGAAAATTATCGACGCTTTCGCGGAATCGCCCCCGCGCCTCTTCGGCTTGAATGCCGCCGCGTATACCTATACACGCAGGTCAATGAATTTGCGCTCTCGCTAATTGGCGTTTGGCCGTAAATGGGCCGAGCCGTACCCTAATATCGGCTTATTGATTCGCCCGATAAAATTAGCAATGGATTCCCGAAAAGGACACAGGTCCTCTGTCCTCGGCACTTGGAAAATGACGACGGTAAATTTCGGGTTGGCTTATGCGAGCGATTCCAACCCCCGGCATTCGTGGAAGCTAATGGACGCGGCCCGGGCTTTAATCAGTAGTGTTGCGCGTCTTTTGATTCCCGCTCTCAATTTATATGACAACTATTTTCGTGGTCGATAAAATTTAAATTACTTTTTGATGACTCGCTGAAATATTCATTCTCATCGGGGGTCCGGTATTATTTTTCATTTTTAATTATTGCTGTCAATACTTCTGATCGCGGAACAGTCGATTCCATTGTTTTATAGCTGGGGAACCGTTAAATTTATGTCTCATTAAAAAGACATTTGATGCAGTGTATTTATTCGTGAAAGTTTGTTAAAACACACACTGAATATTTTTTTAATGTTTACTTTCATTATTTCAATTATGATGAAAAATAGATAAATTTCCCTTTATTTCACAATTTTTTTACAACCTAGATCGATACCCTTTGATTAAAATGATTAAAGATATAAGTTGAAATAAAATATTCAGTAGGAATATTGAATATTGAACATCTAAAATTGACACATCGTAATCTTCATTTTAAAAATACAGGAAGACAGAATTTATAAAAAATGAATGAGGATACGAGAGGAGAATCTCATAAATGTAGTATCTAATTTGAGTGATAAATTGTTCTAGTTTTCATATATGCGAATAATGCATGAAACCAACTATCCATTTAATAATTAATTTTCATTTTAAAGACATAAGTAAGTTCTTTGCTTGTAAAAATGGTTAGTTTAACTTAACTAGATCAGGCGCGCGCTTCGCGCGCGGATATTCTTTTTGCAGGTTAATATCAAATCAACAATAATAAAACAAAATAAAAGACAACCACGGTTCAACCAATCACAACGCGA
>UXGC01001121.1:2195-34357 GCA_900480045.1 Eurytoma adleriae
AGAAATACCTTGCCGCGCTCGGCTACAAGGCTCGAGCGGAGGTTTGACCGAAAATGTCAAATTCGGTGTTCCACACACGAACTCGCACTGCTGAATAAATTCTCATTATTTTGGTAAAAGTTGATCGTGCACCCTTCCCCGTACTATATTTCGTAAACGTGCGAATAAAAACGGCACAACAGTAATTGATTTTGTTGAAAAACAGTAAATAGTGTGTCGTGCCTTCCTGCCAATGCTCGGGCGGAGGTTTCACCGCAAATTTCAGAATCAGTGTTCCGAGGAAATAACTCGCATACTTGAATACATACTTATTATTTTGAAAAAAGCCAAACAATATATATGCTGCTAGCACTCGGCTGCCCAGGTTCGGGAGGAAGTTTGACCTAAAATGTTTAACAAGGCGTTCCGAGATAAGAACCACAAATAGATTACCGCTCTGCTGGCAGGGTTCGGGCGGTAGATTGATCGAAAATGTTTAACTCGCTGTTTCCAGGCAGCAATAAATTAATATTATTTTGATAAAAAAACGATTGTGCAACCTTCTCCATACCATTTTTCACAAACATCCGAATTAAAACAGTACAACAATAATTGATTTTGTCGAAAATAAAGAAATAGATGAGTATAGTAAATAGTAAATAGGTTTTACCGAAAATGTATAAATCACATACTTTAATAAATAATCACGCTTTTGTTACAAAAATACATTTTGCCTCATGACAATGACGAGGCTTTATACCCGTATGAGAGAAACCGTCCGCGACAATACCAATTTTCTACAGAAAATAGCTATAGTTAGCGATATGCTCAGGCGGTGTTTTGACAGAACATTTTTAACTCGGTAGCAGCCGAGTTTGTAGTTACAAAAACTTGCAAGCTTCAATAAGTAAGCATTATTTTGTTAAATAATATCGAGTGTGCACCTATCCCCTGACCGGGTTATGCGCGTCTGCTTCAATAAATTGCAAGGTTTTACCTAAATTTCTTGTAAATGTGAACTGCGAAAGGCGAAGCGACAGCGTCCAGCCGTGGAGGCTTGGGCGAAGGAATGACCGGGAAAAGTCGATAGTACACTGTCAGGCAATTAATTACCGCATTCTTATCACTAGTTGTTGAAAAAATGTTTCGTTTCATTAAAACATCAATTTTCTGCTATTACTGACGTCTCTTTTCATTACACTAATTATAACAATTATACAATTCAATGATGATTTTTTTAAGGTACTGTATAATAATTATTACCTGCTTTATTTGCAGGGTACGCAAAAACAATATTGTTTTTTAAATTTAAACAATCTCTTGGGATATTTTATTTTCTCGAAACAATCTTTCGGAAAATTCAACGCCGTCTTCCAATGGCATAAAACAGGCTAATACGAACTACAATAGTATATTATGCACCTAGGGCGTAAAGTGGATCTTTTTAAACCGAGTGTGGAGTTTGCAGTACGAGCCGAAGGCGAGTGAAATAGTATATTGCGTACCTGGCCCTGTATAATAAGAAATATCTCAGATAACATGCAATTGTCCACCGAGGCGAAGCCGAGGTAGACAAACTTGTAATCTGAGGCTTTCTTATTATACAGGGCTAGGTATTTATACTATTTTTCTGCTCGACGGTGCCGGAAAGTAGCAACTTTCTCTCGCGCAGCGGCCGGGAAGTTGGCGCTTTCCGGCCGGAGGGCAGAACAAGCACTTTTGCGCTCGCTTATGAAGTTTTTTTGCCCGCTTGTCGGCAAAAAACTAATTGTAGGCCCTATTTTTAGGGCGAAAATCCGCAGAAATCGTGATTCGTACGTAATGAAGACTCTGGTATTTTGCCTGTGAAGGTCAGAAATGATAACCTAATAAATGTTACTAATTGTATTTAATATTGTCATTTCAATAGGTTCCATTCTTTATGAGTTAATAAAATTGCTCTCTGCTTTTACAGGGTTGAGACTGTCATTCTTCACAAGAAGCCAGCATTACAATTTTATTTAACATAAATTTTGTTTAACGATCGATTGTTAACGAAGTATTTTTTTGATTTGTAGTTGTTTTCGGATATCGAGAAAGTTTATGGAATAGGCTCGACCTTGGCCTATATTCGTGAGGCACAATCATATTTTTCTGTTACTACCTCTCCTACATTTATTTATTATTATTTGAAAGAAATAATATCTTTATCGGCCCTATTACATATTTTATGCATTTGTATTGGCTGCTCAAATTTTGTCGGTATTATAATTAATTTATATACGTGTTGGAATCGGAATTAATTCCTTCGTAGTTACTATCCGAATAAAATGATTTCTAATTTCTTGAGCATTTTCCGAATATCGAATTTGTTTAGGATCTTCTCCTAATACAATACTCTGAGCAAAAGCGCAAGCATAAACACCACAGGTTCCATGATTTTGAATAACATTCATTTTTTCATATATTATATCAGCTTCTCTAACTGTAGGAAATCTTTTCTTTAAATATTGTTTCTCAGCAGGATGTAGAGGTTTACAAATTGGAAGACTGTCATATATATGTAAGATATTTCCATCATAAAATGCCGTTCTCCAGTGGCTTGTTTTGATTCCACCTATTATCTGAATAGCTGGAGTATGTATTGGATTTACACACATTAGTCGTACCAAGTAATATACACTTTGCATTTCATAATCGTCTGTTTCATTGCATAGTAAGCGTATAAAATAATCTATTGAATCATCATTCAGCCACCTGTCAATTGGTTGGACATTCTGTACAACATTCTCGATAGATATATCTCTATTATCAAAAACGTTTCTTAAAATGTCTATATCTCTTTGTGTGAAAGCTTTTGGATCATAATTAAGACCAGTAAACGTAACATCACAGTTACCATAGTCACAATCAACATGACAATGACTTGGTGTCATTTGTTTGCTTTTCGTTTCTGTAAGTTTTAATGTTGTTTCATTTTTTACAGTTACATTTTGAAGGCTCTTTTTTCTTTTGCTTTCACTCATAGCTTTTTCTGTATAGTCTGGATTTCTGATTGGCATATTTCTGTTGAAGCGACTATCCAGTATTTCAGGAACCATGCAATCCATATAAAAGCGACTTAATTGCTTCTCCATTTTAGTTGTCCAAAATTTATCATCTTTCTCGACTCTAATAAAAAACTGATCTTGAGTTGTATGAATTACGTAAAGACAATATTTTCGCTTAGTTATATGTAATTGTCCCTGTACTTGATAGTAATGATCATGGTTTTTATTCATTTTTGATCGATCCTTTGGATCAAAAGCAGCTCTAACTGTCTTAATAGTGTTAATAGCTTCATTTGCAGATACATTGGCAGCTTTCCAAGGACATTTTATTTCGATCAATCCGTCATCGCCGATTAGTCCGTCGGGAGATGCACTCAAAAAAGGGAATACTTCATCTATAAACATCCCGCACTCTTCAACTCTGTTATTAAGAGTTTTACCAAGATTTTCTCTAGCGATTTTTTCTTGGTCACAGCCGTATTTGACGGCTAAATTATCATTTAATTCTGAAATTGGTGGATAAAGAATTTCTTTTACTTTGTTACTACAGTTAGTATTAGCCTTCCACCGACAAGCTTTACCAAAATTAGATGCAGTTAACAAAAATTTCTTGAAAGCCAACCACTTCTGAGAATTTCTTTGGGATACCGTTTCACGTTCAATTTCATTTTTCTTTTTTTGATTTTCGTACAGCAAAGAGAACAATTTTTCTCTCTCTTCATCCAATTGTTTTACCGATTTGTCAGGTTTTTGGCAATTAGAGCCATAATGTTTATCAGTAGTTCTAATTCTCATTCGCTTTCTTACTTTTCCGTCTGCTTTTCTTAATTGCCTTGCTTTTTTATTTCTCAATACCTTCGATTTTCTTTGCTCTTCAACTTTCAAAATAATTGAAGAAACTCTTTTATTCGTTGTTTTATATACCTCACTTAAAGCTTGCTGCGTATTGTTTTGTACAACTGACGCATATACTCGAGTATTATATTGACTTTTTAAACATAAGTTAATACGTTTACCACATGCAGCAGCGCATATCAAAGCATTTACAGATTCTGCAATATTGTTTGTAACTCTGTGCAACAAACTGTCACTGTAGGCACTTAAATATTCTATAGCTTCTTCTATTTTCGGATAAAGACCGATTGATTGAAGAGAGGGTACATTGTTTTTCAGATCATCAGGATTACCCACGTCTTTCTTGCAAGATTGACCATACATTGTACAACATTTATGTTCTCCAAAAATGTGATTTGGAATATTTAAAATCAAATTTCGTAATAATGGTACTTTTTCATCCCATGTTATTGATTGACTTACAACATAAGCAACAGCGTCAACCACATTTTGTCTAATGTCTTTAATTTTACCTTTTACAATATTTCGTAAAGGAACAAAATTTGGTATTCTTTGGTTTTTTGGTTGAGTTGTTTCAGCAACAGCTCTAAGTTTCTTGCATAAATTTCTCAGTAAATGATTAGTGCAAAATATTCGATCTGGTACAACGCTTTGCTGTATATAAACGTTATTATCTAAAATAGATTTATAAACGCTGCTGTCTCCATCTGTGATTAATGTTTTGTATATTAAACCATGCATTTCAATGCTGCTTTGAAAGCCTTCTACGATGGCATCGCTCTCCATACCAGTGGAAGGAGCATTGATATCCCAATTTTTAAAACATCGATGTTTCTTTGGCTGCTTGTTTAATGCTATAGCCCTTTCGCAAATGGTGCAGTATTTATTACGTATACCCACGAATAAAACTTTTTGTGTATAATATCCAACGATTACACCGACACCAGAAAGAGAATTGTAATTGGTACCATACGATCGTTTCAACCAACTTCCATCTACTACGACTTTAGTAAACGGTATGCCATCGTCGGTAACGTCGCCTCTTTCAAAAGCAAGTTGCTTTTCTTCTTCAGCAGCTGCAGACATACTTGCTAACGCTGTTTTTTGAAAATCATCATGAACATCTTGTTGAATAGCAGTATACGTCTTATCCGTCATGCAATGAATATTGATACCTGTTAACATTTCCATCATCTGAGTATAACCTATTCTTGTCACTATAGTGGCAGTTACAACAGCCTTATTAATATCCAAATTTTCAGCATCGTCGATAGGTTCTGACCATATCGAAGTTTCGTATTTACACACATAACATTTATAAAAAAATTGCGAGCGCAACCCGAATCGTTTTGTTTTATATTTTAAAAATTTCCACTCTTCAAAAGTGCAAGTATTTCCTTCGATTAAGTGGTTCATAAAAGCATTATGAAGTTGTTTGTTTACATAATCAAAATCAACTATTACTCTATCCACATCTTTATTATCATCTTTCAGCAAAGATTTTTCTACTTCCATTTTCATAGCATTGAACTCTCTTTCATTATTTTGCATAGTTTCATTATTTGAACAAACATTTACGTTTACGTTGTTCATCATTTCTGGTATATCATTATGACTCGTGTCATTTTTTCCATGCCACTGTACATCAATGGTGTTTACTACAAACGTTTCGTTTGCGACGTAATCATTTAGATGCCATTGTTCGACAATGTCCATATTTTCTTGTACATCATTTTTTAAACGACAATGATCAACATTGTCTATGTTTATGTCCAAGTTTATTAGGTGCTTTTGCACTCCATTATCTGTTACATGGCAATGCTCAACATTGCTTCCATTTGTTTTATTTTTTTCTTCCATTTTTTCATCGTGAAATAAGTTTTTTAAGTCTTCATTCGAACTGTTTAAACACTTACGTTTACAATGAATTGATGAATTTGTCTCCGTCCTCGGACCATCCATTGACTCCCCTGGACTTCTCGAATCGTCTGTTGATACTCCTTGACTTCTTGCATCATCTATTGATTCCGCCTGACTTCTTGCATCATCTATTGATTCCGCCTGACTTCTTGAACCATCCGTTGTTTTCCTTTCATTTCTTCTGCAAATTTCACTATCCTATTAGTAATATTATATCGCACCTCTAACAGAATCTAACACATTTATGATTTTCGATAAAAGGCGCTGCGCTTTTTCCCATCGGATGGCATTATTTTTTCTGCTCTTCCGACGGATTATCGTTCCATGATAAGTTATCAGTTAAAAAAACTAAAGAATAGTTTATTGTGCAACAAAGGGGGGGATGGCTCTCGTGAGGTTCATCATGTTATACGAGGTGAAGTCGAGGGCGCCGTAGGCGTCCGAGACGTAATCATGTGCAAAATTGTCAACCTCGCGAGTGATCGCCCATTTCCCCTTCCCTTGTTGCACACTATGCTTTTTTTGACAAAAACATGATAGGTCCTTTTTCATTTGTTAATTGTAATGAAAAAACAGTATGGCATTACTTTTTATTGAAATTTATAAAAATATTCCAGTTTTATTAAACTTGTTATAGATAAAAACTAAAATATTAACATTTCCTACACCTATGTATACGTACGTATATGGGCGTATACATTCCCTCCCACTGAGCCGATGCTTCCCTAGGAAGATAATGACTCCCTCCCTCCCGGCTCATCGGGAAGAAGGGCCGATTTCATGCTTGTGTAAAAAAAATACTTTTATTTTAGTTGAGTTACATGCGAGTTTGATGTGAAATTTCAGGTAAGATCTCACTTCAGATTTTTGTCTCAGGATTTTTACAAAACCTGTTATGAACTATCTTTGTGTACACTGCATGTGCTGACGAAAATAGCTACGTTTTACCTAATTATTATTTTGTAAAAAATAAAATACGGAGTGACGGTGCCCGCCGGTCGTGGCTCGGGCGGAAGTTTCATCGGAAAAATTAGTCTCAGTGGGGTCCACGTTTCGAATGACTGTAACTCACGTACTTTCTATAAAAGGGAGCAGCGTAAAAATCAATCTATAAAAAGGAGCAGCGATATATAGAACGTTGAGCCAATTCACAGCATTATCAAAGCATTGGTGGGTACAACGGAATGGAGCCAAGTTCAATGCTCTATAATAGAATGTTTCGTTCGTAGCGCGGTTTCTAAAATCTAGTTGTGCCCAAAAAGACGGTAGTGCAATAATGGATTTTCTATACAAATTACAAACTACAAATAAACCGAAGCTCGGGCGGAGGTATTGCCGAAAACCTCTGCATTCGCTTACAACTAATAATCAAGTTTCTGAAAAACAGGATATATGAGAGGCGGAGTGAACGGTTTCCACCGTCCGGACGAAACTCAGGCGACGGTATGATCGACAAAATTTAACTCGTCAAGGTCTAACTTGAGAATAACTCTAACTCGTGTACTTAGATAAATGTTTTGTTGAAAATTCGCTTGTGCCCCCGGCCCCTGGCGATGTTTCGTGCCCGTGCTAAAGTAAATAGTAGTGTAATTATCACTGATTTTGAAAAACATGAAGTAGGTTATATAATAGCAGATGGCACTGGCCGGCAGGGGCTCGGGCGGAGGTATGAACAAAAAAGTGTAACTCGCTTACATAATCAAATAATCACGCTTTTGTTACAAACGCGCTTGCGCTCTTTTCCCTTTTTTGTATAAAAGACTGCGCTGAAGGAAATAGCAACCTACCTAATTTTTTTGAAAAACAAAAAATGGCATAAAAGTGCGAAGCGAACGGTGCCCGCCGGTGGAGGCTCGGGCGGAGGTTTGACCGAAAAAGTTTATCTAATTAGGGTTCGCGTTTAGAATGACTGCAACTCACGTACTTTTTATAAATATTGTTACTGATCTTAAAAAATCGATTGAGCCGAAAACAAAGGTTGTGCAATAATCGGTTTTCTACAAACGAGAAATAAGCTGGTACTGAAGCAGACGGCGTCGGCCGGCCGAGGCTCAGGCGGAGGTATGACCGAAAAACTTTAATTCAGGTAGGCTACTGTCAAGCTATATATAATTAGCTTTCATTAAAAAATGATTCTTTTCTGTTATAAATTTTTACGAAAATAAACGATTATCATGCTGTTTTCTGTTATCTAAAAAGCCGTTCCAATAATGAACACCATTCAAATAATAAAATGACTAAAGTATTAACTATGTACTAACCTTTTCATCCATTTCTTGTTTTTAGACAACTTTTTTCCATAATATGTTTTTTCTTTTATACGTCCTCGATTAATTGCCATGATTCCAATTGACGTACACTATACTAATACAAATTTCGTAGGTTAGGGATTGTCGAAGCAATATAGGTTACGTATACATTTGGTTTATGTTCTTCATCAATCTTCCAGTAAAATATATGTTTTAATTACCGTAATCTAAAAGTGTATGGTACTTACAATTCGATTATAATATATACAATTTCGAAAACGAATTTATTGATACGTAGAATCTGAAAAGAGTATTGAAAAAGCCGTGTATCTTGATCTCAACCCAGATCTTCACTTGTCACTACTGTTGCCAACGACACGGTTATAAATTATATATTGGCAATATGTATGGTTAAAATTAAATTGGTTAAAATTATTATTGGTTAAAATTGTCTTTTATTTATGATTGAAATCAGTTACAATTCCATTAATTATAATAAAAAGAATTTAATGATAATTAAGAAATGATTAAAAATATTGTAGATAAAGACTTATTTGCAGTAGTTATCTAAAAACATTTACATCCACATTTTTTAAACAGAACTACTATGTTAAATATTGTTTATAGTAATTTCACTATATTTTATATTGTAAATTTTTTTTACACTGACAATTTTTTATATGAATTCACCGGAGATCTCATCTGATATTTTTAGTCGGGCTTCCAATGATTTTTATGCGCCAATAGCTGCTATACGGTTTCGTACTTACGTATCTCTTCTGTGATAATTATTAAGTGTATGAAAGATTTACAATGAATAAATAAATACATAAATCGCAAGATAATAATTTAATTATTTCATTTTTAGTTCAAAATACTTTATTCACAAGGGTCGTATATTTACAAATAGTTAAATTGCAACCAAAATCATTTCTATTTTTATTTTTATATCACTATATTTATATTTATAGCAGTAGTGCGTCAAACTTATCTCACGCAAGTCGTTTTCCGCCCGTTTATTATAATAGTAGTTTTCGATACAAGTGCGAGAAAGTGAATCCTCGTGTGACGTTTGCGACGAAAAGTTCAGACAAGGCTAAAATAAACTCTCGCATGTGTGTATCGAACTAGTAGTTGTCGATACAAGTGCGAGAAAATATTATTGTTCACCATTTTTTACTAAATAATTTTTTTTAATTGAGAAAATATTATGAAGGAAATCGTAGGAAGTAATAATACTCAAAGAGATTTAATTACTTTAAGAAATATAGTTGCCTATAAGCGAACTCGACAACCTACAATAATAAAAAAAAGAAAAAAACAATAAAGAAATTATCTTGCCAATAAAATTTCCAAAACCTATATCAATCATCCAACATGCACAAAATGTCCTTATAATGTTTTGTGTTCTATTTATCTTACAGGAGAGGATAAAAATGTACTTTCTGATTCTAATGTTCTTAAAGACTTTAGTGAAACAGCTACAAGTCACTTACTTCTCTTCAACAATAAGCAAATTTTATTGCAGCTGGTGTCATACATCAAACAATTTATTGGCAACTGGTGCATGGGATTTTATGTTAAATATTTAATCGACATGCAAGTTTTTATTCATTTATTTATTGAAATATTTGTAATACTGAATTGAATATTGTAATAACAAAGTTCGTAATTACCAGCTTTGCAATATGACAAGGAAGGTGGAGAATCAGCAACAAAAAAGAAAAATATTTTTTTTAAATTAATAAATTATTTAAGAACTTTATTTAAAAATGTGATAGCATATCTACAGGTGCCACTGAGAACAATGAAAGGTCACAAAGAAGCTGTGAATGGAGTTATTTGGTATCATAAATCAGATATTAATGGACAAGAGTATCAGATAGTTAGCGGGATTATGAGACTACGTCGCCCGTGTCGCCGAGTTCACCTGATTCTACTCTACCGAGGCGCCTAACGTCTCCTGTTGCACTTACAGATGCTCTTTCTACATTGGCATATCATGACGGCAAGGGGCACTTTAATAATCTTGACGTAATAGCTAATCAAGATGCAATAGTTGAATTTATGGGTTTCACAAGGAGGCTATTTCCGACGAAGAAAAGTAACTCGAGGCAGATGGAACGGCATGAGTTTTTAACGAGTCTAACAGCTGAGAGCAAAGCTATGAGGACGTAAATTACCTTTGATTTTCACAAACTAAATGTTGTACTGTTGCGAGCAGTTATGTAAGTCATTTGGTGAGTCGTGATGCAACAAGTTACCTAAAATATTTAACGGACTTAGTTTCGATTTTTTTTTATAAAATTAATTACCCTAGAAATACTCATAAATGTTTATAAACAAATTAATTTTTTTAGGATATCGTAGATCCTAACATACTTTTGTTAAAATTGGACTTTGATGACAAATTGGGAATTTCAAGAGACTTTCCTTTTACAAGTAATCATTAATTTGTAAGCTTAGTTTGATTCTTTATCATTATTTTTATAAAAATGTGAAGAGTACAAGATTATCTTATGTTTATCTAAGTATAATCAACTTACAAATTGTAAAAACCTTATTTGATATTTGTATAAAATGTATAAAAAAATAAATGACTGGCTATAATAATTCTTAAAAAGAAGTCTTGTCTTATTATCAATGTTATTCACTTCGATTATTTACATAAAATTTGGTTCTTACAGTTATCTTCTATAAAAAATACTACTGTGTAAAGTATAATCAATTAATTATATTGTTTTTGAATCAATTTATTTTATTTTATTTTTTTTTCAAATACACAAGCATTTAACATTTTATTTATTCTTAATTTTTTAATTAAATAATCAAAATATTGATTGACACGAATGATAATCTGATTGTAATACAATTAAATGTTAGATAAATAAAATAAGCACACTTTATAAATGTTAATAAATAACATGACACACTTTATAAACGAACACATTTTATAAATGTTAATAAATAAGATGACACACTTTATAAACGAACACATTTTATGAATCAGTAAAAAAATTCTAAAAAATCTTGTTCTATTTTAGTCCCATCGCTTCTTCTTGTATTGGTTGCCCTTAAATCTTTTACCACTGTTCCATTGAGAACAATTATCTTTAATTTGCTCCTGTAAATATCTAACTTGACCCTGTAATGAATCAGCATAATCACGAGCTTGTATTAATTTTTTGTGCTTTTCATCCAGCAACTGAAAAAAATTTATTAAAATGATTATGCTAATTAAAGCAAAGAAAGTACATAAAAAGGGAAAAGAGGGAAGACTCACGTTTTTCAGGCGTTGAACCGTTTTAGTAAGAGGTTCATTTGGATCCACATTCTCTGCTGTGTCCGAAGCAGGTGCTGCACCGGAGGCTGATGCACCGGAGGCTGCTGCACTTGAAGCTGCTGTTGCTACCTGCGTTTGTTGCTGAGATGGTCCTGCTTGTGCCTGTGGTACTGTTTGCACCGGCCTCACTGATGCCACGGGTAATGATTGCATCGGCCCCACTGGAGCTCCCAATACAGGTTCTGCTACCGCTGGCCTTTGTACTGCATGTGGTTTGGGCACTTGATACAAAAATGGCATGCAGCCATTATTAGCATAGTATGCATTATAATACGCATAATTGTAAGCAGCATAGGCTGGATCTGGAAGTTGCATGCCATAACCATAAGCAGACAGAGGTGCCTGCGCCAGGGCGGCACGTTGCGCGGGCGCCTGAGCCAAGTCGAGCGGTAGCGGTGGCTGTGCCAGGGCGGGCGGCTGCCCGACAGGAAGCGGTGGGGCCGGAGCTACGGCTTGTGCCTGGGCCAGGATCGGTGGCTTTGCTGCTTGAGCCACGGCGGCACCTTGAGCGGGCGCTTGAATCGGTGGCTGCGCCAGGGCGGGCGGCTGCCCGACAGGAAGCGGTGGGGCCGGAGCCACGGCTTGTGCCTGGGCTAGGACCGGTGGCTGTGCTGCTTGAGCCACGGCGGCAGCTTGAGCGGGCGCCTGAGCCAGGACGAGCGGCGGCGGGGGTTGCGCCAGGGTGGGCGGCTGCCCGACAGGAAGCGGTGAGGCCGGAGCTACGGCTTGTGCCTGGGCCAGGATCGGTGGCTGTGCTGCTTGAGCCACGGCGTCAGCTTGAGCGGGTGCCTGAGCCAGGGCGAGCGGCGGCGGGGGTTGCGCCTGGGCGGGCGGCTGCCCGACAGGAAGCGGTGGGGCCGGAGCTACGGCTTGTGCCTGGGCCAGGATCGGTGGCTGTGCTGCCTGAGCCAGGACGATCGGCGGCGACGGTTGCGCCAGGGCGGGCATTTGCCCGGCAGGAAGCTGCGGTGCGAGCGGAGGCCGCTGCTGTTGGACATTATGTTCAGCAGCTAATTGAGCTGCTTGTGCATTGTTGCGAGGCGGACGTCCGCGACCACGTGGAGGTGTATCTCCGTCGCCATAATTTCCTTGTCCCACCTCCAATACGACCGGGAGACTTTGTCTTCCCCTGTTGTTACCACCAGCTAAAAAACAATAAAAAAATAAAGGAAATATAAATTTACTTTGTCTAATAAAGTATTAAAACAAAGGAATAGTAATACTTACCCATGACAATATCTAATTGGAGATGCGATTTCGAGGTCGAGTAGACGTCGTGACTACTCGGAAGTCGGCGAAGAAATGAAAGAGCGCGCACGCATTTTTCACCAACGAACTGCGAAGTTCCTATAAGCAACCAATGAAAATGTCGCTAGACCCTCAATACGGACGGTGGCGCCGCGGAGGTATAGAATAACCCATTGCCAACAATCAAGAAGAAGAATGTCGCTTAGACCATCCCAGAAACCAATGAATAAAAAAAAACCGGAAATTGTGAAGTAATAATTATTTTAATTAATTTAGCTACAAAATTGTTTTAACAATAATTCGTATGTACACTTGTGTATAAATATGTATTAATTATTGTTTAAAAAGTAGTTATCCTTAAACGCGGCAATATTTGCAATAGTTCATATATCATAAGTAAAAATAAGAGATTTTGCATTCAAAAAGCTGCATTACGTAGAAAACATATGAAAATGAAATGGAAGATAACGTGAATTAGGTAAATGAATTGTAATATCTACCATATTAAAATCTACTTTTATTATAAAAATATCCATGTAATGTTTATGTCAAGACTTTAAATTTCTCAAATTTTTTCACATTTGAATAATTACAATACAAATTATTATTATCAACTGTTGAGATTTTTCACTTGAAATACTTTTAGCACAAACTACATTTAAATGAAAAATGCTTTTTTAAGAATTGAAAGCTAATGAAAATGAAGTCATATAAATAATATATAATATAATATTATATTGGAGGCCAAAATAATTTGGTAAATAGTAGGAACTCTTGAAGACAATATTATTAAGAATTTTCTTGTTTATAAGAGTGTAAGCAACCTATTTGTCTCTATTTGGATGTCAGATTTAGCCGATTGAGATGTTGTTAGGTTCATTTCTTCGCTTTGGGTGACTGCTCGAGACCAAACTGTATATACCTTTCAAGATAAGTAAAAAAGAATGATAAATAAATTGTTTTTAAATAAGCAAAACACTTATTAAACTATTTTTTCATATGGTAATGTATTGTTTTAATGAAGAAATTATAGCTATACATAAAAAGTACTGTAATAAAGCTATACATAATATTTTTTTTTCTAATTATTAAGATTGAAGGGAAAATCTAAGAAATTGAAAGTCTTAACATTAACATTATATTATATTTTTATAATAAAAATACATTTGAATGTGGCAGATAATACAATTAATTTGTCCTTTTACCTTTTCCGCTGATCTATAAAAATAATTTATTCACATACAGACAATTATTAGAATATTATACACTCACTTATTCAATTTTTACATACAAAAAATCTTTGTTAATATTATGCCTTGAGGTGCCACAGTGTCTGTGATTTTTCACAAAAGGTGCTTCATTCCAATGTATACAGTTCAAAAATGTTTATATTTACAATATTTACAATTACCTCTTTAATATTAATATTAACCAGAATAAATATAAATTACTTTAGTACGAAAGTTTGGAAATTAACTACCTCATATGCAACATTAATTATCAATAATTTTTTAGTCAGAAATTTCCTACATCAACACTTCATTTACGGTATTGAATTCTAAATAGAAATTTAAATATTTGATATATAAGAAAGCGTTATACATTTTTAAGAACGTTCTTCTTACAAAAACTTAATTGAGGTATGAGTAGGTTATTATTGACTCCGAGAGAGGAGCGAAGGATTGGTGTAGCTTTGAGTCAGCTGTCTGGACAATCTGCTGTACAGTTTCATCTTCCTTACAGACAACGTCGAGGCTGAGGAAATGAATGTGGGTCTTTTTCACATCCACAGTTACGTACAGCTTTTCACCTTTGAAGATTTTGGGAACGGAGTCTTCGCCAAACATCTCCTGGAGTATCTCGATAAGGCACTCCTTGAAGTGCATGCGATCCATTTTCATCGGAGCCTTGAGCATTTTTGGATTGTTATCCATCGTCTCGGCTTGGAGGAGTGCGGTGGCGCCAGCCACTCCATCGTGACGATGTTGCCTTTGATCGTGACATCGACGTACTTGAAAATGCGTATTTTCTTGTCGTCAATGAGCAAGGCCGCATTGGTCCAGCAAGTCAATGAGAAAGGCCGCATTGGTCCAGCAAGTGATAAAGTTCCGCTTGACCAGAACTCCCAAAACTTGTGGCCGGACTTCGGACTGTCCATTGCCAGGGGTCCCATCACCTTGGCCGTCTTCTCGCCTGGAAAGTAAAGCTCCACGGCGACGGTATTGCGCAGATTGTGGATCTCCATGTTGGTCCTGGGGTCATCCTCGTACTCGCGCTGCAGGCCGCCTTCAATCGGTTCATTTCGTTTCGCTCTTCGTGCACGAGAACATCGTAGACATCTTTTTATTCGTGAAAGTTCATTGTCTCTATACTAAAACAAAACAGCATAAGTATTTCAAATTTTATAACCCTTTTTAGAAAAATATTTACATACCTGTAATCGTCGATGTTGTTTCTGATTGAACAGTCCGTTGACGAGGGTGCTCCTCGCGATGGTGTCCTGGACGGCTTGGTGAGCTCCTCGTCCTTCGCCATCCTCAGTGCCGATTGGTTCGCGAGGAAGAAATCGAGCACACCGCACGTGGCTCTGCTCCTCGAGGTCCTGCGGCGGCTGATCTGCCACCGCTGGCTCTGGACCTCGTCGACGCAGGCACGGTGACGTGCTTCTTGAGGACACCCTCGCTCAGTGACTTCATGTGGTAGGTCAGGCTTGGATCCTGACCTTCCTCCTCGTTGATGCATGCCACCGACGTGGCCTTCTTGTTCGTCGACTTAAACATGTTGCGCGTCACGAGACGGCTGACTGCTTAGCTTCACGGAGCTAGCCACGTAGCCGCGAGGAGGAATCGGTCGATCACACGGTCTGCGGTTGCACGAGGATGGGAAACGTCGACTTTTCTGTCAAGTAATTGTGGAGATAGAGAGTGCCGAAGCTGATGGAAAACTTGTGAGCCCGAGCTGGGGCGCGACTCGTACCTCATGTGCATGCGCCCAAACCAGCTTCATCACTGTATCTCACTGGATTTATCTGTCATTTCATAAACATGCGATTTAAACGAATTCTTTCTTAAAGAATATTGAATGCCAAACAAAAATGAGAGCACCTGAGTCAGCTTTGGAAACCACGCAAAGTGATATCGCTCCTTTGGACAGGGCAAAATTTTGAATAGACCAAAGACGGTTTCGCGCCGTAGTAGAGGGTCAACGTCGATGGTATCAGTAAGCACGTCAAGAAGCTCTCCGTCGAAGGTCGACGAGCCAGTTGTCGGTGACGAACAATTATTCGCTGCAATTTAAACGGATTTCAGTGGTCTTACTTTCGTCATCGTTGCAAACAGAGAAAAATAATTGAATTAAGTATAAAATATTATCTTTTTTCTTAATTATAAATAACGCCTAACTTTACCTAATTCCCTTAGTACTCTGAACTCGTCGAAGCTAAGGTCAGCTGCGATTTGGTCCTTTACTTGTCTTATATCAGGTGGCAAACTTGCTACAGGTTCTGATAATAACTTAGCACAATCTTCAATATACACTACATTGTTTCTACCGAGTTGGAGAAGGTCCTCCCAAGTCTTTCTGAAGCAAGAGCTTTTCTACTAATGTAACAGCGAGCAGCGTATCGCTACCATTCATTTAGCCGTCGCCGTTGTCCTTGCCTGCCTATTTCGCACAAATTTCTTATTCTCACTTCACAATTTTTTCAGAGTGTACCTAACAAAAAATTCATTTCTCATTAAATTGTATGCCTTATTTATATTATTTCTTTGTCAAGCACATGAATAATTTTTTAACTTACAATTGCAATGGATAAAGGGGCTTCATGCAAAGATAGATCCACTACTGTTTGAGGTTTATTTGGCGATTGCGGAGTCTATGCGAACTACCCCTTTTAACGTGAGCTTTGGCACTTACTGGTGAATACAAGTAAAACTACATACAACTTGTTCTGTTTTTTTTAGAAACATTACTTCTTATTAATCTAGTAACATATTACTGCAAATTTTCTATTATATTTGTAACTAGCGAGGGACCATAATTAACCCAAGTACTGTAACTGGTAGCATAATATCTAGATTCTGAACCAGATTCTGCACGCCACTTTGCTTCCAGGGCTTCAAGATTATTTCATTTATAATCAATGATTGCATGCTCTTCTGTCTCGTTAATATTTATAGGTGATACAGTAAAGCCTGGATTACTGATTTCAGAAAAGGAAGGGCTTACATATAACATACTGCATTGAATACAAAGCACAAAAAAACTGGAATTTTGCTATCTTCTACACGAGTTGTCTCCTACCACTATCATCTGAAATCAAAATAATTTTCAATATTATATGTACTGCAGCAGAATATGGTTAGTCTCACGGTTATTTTTTTGCTTTTATCGGATGCTTCCTCCTTTTTTCTAAGTGTTTCAATTTTGTTTAATTTTAGATTTCCACTGAATGTCACAATACAAGCATTTATATAATTATAAATGCTGTTTTAATTGATATTTCAGTCAGGTCAGCAAAGAAACGCAAAACAAAATCCTAAATTACTCTGTCCGCTGAATTTTCTTATAATAGCTGCTGATTTTCGACTATCGATAGTGCGATCTGAAGTTGGCTGCGCAATGTGCTTCTGCGCAGTGCGCAAGGCACAACTCGGAGTGGCATACTAGCTGTGTAAATCTAGATTGATCGAGCTGCAACCTGCAAGTATAACCTGGTGGCTGGTGCAATCGTGCTGATCATCCATCGAGGTAGTGAGAACGAGACGAAGAAGATAAGTACGAGGCAAGAGACAACGTGGCCAAGACGCAACGAGGTCAAGAAGAAGTAGACTCTACAGTAGCGAGGTTACTTGCTTACAGCAGGAGTTCCAGGGCCGGAGGATTCGCCGAGAAGTCGAGGGACTTGGTGAAGGCTTCTACGTTGTCGAACGAGAATCGCGAAACTCGCAGACCCGGTGAAAAACAACAGCGAAAGTATCACGACGCAGAGGTAATGAAAGTTACACACACACACACACATATATATATATATATCTATATACTGTGCGCGCCAAATTGAGCGAGGAATAGGTTATGAATGGTGGCATAACGGAGTTGCTAGCTCAACCCAAGGCCAAAAAAAACAAGAAGAAGAAGAAGAGGAATAGGTTAGGGATAGTTAGGGTTAGGAATAATATCAAAACTTCTTATATCAGCACTTACATAAAATATTTTTGCCCGCTTTTTTGTCAATTAATTTTTGCTAGCTGCATTATTTTGCAAAATATTTCCTGGAAAGTTAGAGTAATTAAAATTAAATTAACGTAATCAAAGCAGAAAAGCTTGTGATAAACGCATGTAATTGTCCATAACATTTACAGTATTGTGTATTTTTTTATATAAAATATTGTAATTTTGAACAAAGTACTAATTCAGTATTAACTAGTACTGAAATTATTATTATTTTATTAATTAGAATTATTACAATCTAAATTCTAATTATTTCATTACTAATTTCTACTTTCTTCACAAGTACAATGTTTATATAAAAAAATTTACAATACTGTAAATCTTATGGACAATTAGGTGTGTTCATCACAATGTTTTCTGCTTTGGTTACGTAACTTTAATTTGATATTACTGTAACCTTTCAGGAAATATTGATGATCATATAAATATTGTACAAAATAATGTAGCTAACACAATTGCGTTATAGTAAAGTGACAGTGCAATCGATAGTCAATTTAAGTGCGATGAAAGATTAAATAAGGGTAGGTCAGTAAAGATAAGAAAATGTAAGAATGAATTATATCTGCCCTGATAAAATATATCAGAGGAAAGAAACCAAAACCCGAGAATTACGTTTTGTTTACGTGAGCTTAAAATTTCTAAGTTATAAGTTGTAAAACATAAAAATCTTGATAACCACTCAAGAAGCACAATGACTAAAAACAGTTCTTTCTGAATACTTTAAGAATTTTTGAGTGTCTGTGGCCCCCGTTTGTTGGGCAGTCATAAGATAATTTATTTTTTCCTAGGCTATCCATGAATACGCTACCATTTCCTAACGTACAGGGCATATTCATTATTTACAATAGAGAACAAGTCTAAAAAGCAAAAAAAACAAATTTTTTATCAAAGCAAATTAATGATACCGCGAGAAGGTGTTCAGGTCGAGTTTGAATCAACCGCACCCTAAGTTTCGAATTACTAATAGTAATAATGATAATAATAATATGAAAAAAAAATTAAACATCCAGATTGTGAAAACTTTTGTATATTGTCGTGGACATGAGATACACGGAGAGAAGTACTGGCGTCGTTTTTGCGGCGGACGGAGCACCATCGGTTTTATCTCGCAGGGCGTCTTCCGCTGGCTCAGAGATGCTGTAAGGCTCATAGTATAGAGCAAGCGGAAGACGCGCTGCGAGACAAAACCGATGGCGCTCCGTTCGCCGCAAAAACGATGAGCGGGTATGTAGAAAAATTTGGGAATGCGGGACTGCCAAACGACAGTTAGAGTTGAAAGCAACGAAACTATAGCTTATTTATTACAGTTCGCTTGCGTTCAGCTCTAACTGTCGTCTGTTTTGGGCGAGATTGTCGCCCGCCGTGAGCGAGCGACGTTCTCAGGCTGACGGTAGCGCTGCACAAGTGTATTTGGCAGTCCTGCATTCCCAAATTTTTCTCCGTGTAGACAACAGGAAAGTGACTGCCTATAAAGGGGCCTATGTACATTATACTCGTGTATCCCATACCCATATGGAGATACCTACTATACCACAATGTTGCGAATTCGAAAAGAAAGTGTTTCGCGGCGCGTATTATTTGCACGTGTATAAACATAAATATATTTAAATAATTAGCACAGTACTTGTTTTAAAAAGTTGTAAGTTGTGATAGATAATTCTCGTGATATATAATTGCATAAAAATTAATGATGTTAAAATTTACAATAATTGTAAAGACAACATTGTTTATAACCTCAAATGTAATTATCAAGAAATTGCTCGATCAGCATTTGCTGACATGTTTCACGATCAGAAACAGGTAAACGTTTTATAAAATTTTTTTCAGTTTCGTAGCTCTTATTTTTCAATGTACGATTACATTATTTTAGAATGTAAAATTACTTGGGATTTAAATCAGCTACTGATGAAAACATAAAGCTGGTGAACAGACTTATGTTCTCGACATCGGAACTGGAACTGGCTTACTGTCGATGATGGCTGCTCAATGTGGTGCTGATAGTATTGCAGATTGCTGTGAGTGGTATTTAAATTATTCAGAATATTTTTAAAATTTCATGCAATTATTTCATATCTGTTTTAGCCATTTCAAGCAATTGCCAGATATACCAAAACATTATAGAGAAAAATGGTTTTGCTGATAAAATTAAGTGAATTTATAACAGGTTTACAAAACTGACTGTAGGAGAAAATGATGATTTACTAAAACGAGCAAACACATTACAGCAGTGTTTGATACTTTTTCGCAGGAGAAGGTGCATTGTCAACATTTAAACATGTTCAAGAAATTCTCTTAGAAGTAGGCATTCATATAAAACGCGCAGAGTTTGTTCTTTTCATTTCATCTTCTCTTTTCGCATCACTTTAGCTAAACTGTTCGGATGTGTTTTCATGTAAAGGGTGGGAGAGTAGACGCAATTATATAATTTGCTTTGTAATGACAAGGTGTTTTTCACTGATTTCTAAAATTTTCAACAAACTTTTTATTGCACAATGAAATGAGGCTTAGGTTTCCCATTAATTAGTCATTGACAGTTATAAAAAAAGCTTTTTATTGTTAAAGTCAATTTATAATGGGTGAAATTAATAATTTAATATTCATATTGGCTAGAACACAAAGCAGATAAAAATTATATTTAATAATTCTAATTATTATTTTAATTTTTTACAGGTTTCAAAAGAAGACAAAATATTTTCAGTCTTCCAGTAACAAAAGTAATAGTTCAGTAGAAGGTCAGTTTACAAACAATGTATCAAAATTTATTTTGATAAATAAATGAACATTTTTATAGTGCTAATTAAATATTCCATTCTTTCTTTTAGTGCTGGATCATGCAATGGAATTGCAATTTGGGTACATTGGTATTTGGATGATGATGCAGTTGTTTCATGTGGACTAACAGAAGAAATAATACCTGGATCTAGAGTATTATGGAACCAAGATAATTACACGACAAGATGTTCATTTGCTTCATGATTTAAATGAAGGTACAAATGAAACTTTTCTTGTATCATCTTTTAATTTGGATCCAGAGATCGGTACAATGTAATTTTACTTTGAGTTGATTAATAAATACTAAAAAAAAGTACAACGTCTTATTTAATTCACCTTTTTTAAAGTTTTAATTATAAAAGGCTGTTATTGAAAAATCTTAAAAGATCTTAAAACATTATTTTATCTCTCTTATAATTTTAAATAAATAAATAGTTTTATTTACAAAATAACAATAAATCTTGCGTCCTCACATTGTCAAATCCGTCAGCTGATAAACTACATGTATATACATACTGTTAAATTAAGCTATTAACAGCTGTAACCTGTAATATTTGCAATATGTGCAGGGTACGTTTGATTTTATGTCCGAGTCCGTATTTCCGTAGTACTAGATTGGCGTTGTCTTTCATTATCATCGGTGAACATATTTAATTTTCTTATGACGATTGAGAATAGCAAGAAAATTACCTATTTTTCTAAACGTTTTTATATCTAAAATTTTCTTATATTTGGAATATGTAAGTTTTAATTTCTACAGCGAATTAAGGAAATTCTCAAAATTAACTTCAGCATGCTTTAACCGTAGTACATAGCAATTAGGCTGCGTCCAGATAATTGAGACGGGAGGTTGGGCCAACTCGAGAAACGAGCCCGCGGTACGGTGGATGGGGTAATCTAGTAAGGGCAACACCTGTCCCCGTCCCTCTGGGTGATAACACTTACTAGATTATCACCTCCACCGTACCGTGAGCTCGTTTCTCGAGTTGACCCGACCTCCCGTTTCACTTATCTGGACGCATCCTTATATTACCGATTTCACTCCATCGCGCACGCTGTATGCAATACGCACCTCCACTCCACTCGGCATTGATAATCATGTAAGCTCGTCGATTGCCGCACTAAGGCATCAGTCATTTTTCTAACTGGCTGGTACCCGCGGACCTAGCGGATTTACGTGCCCTCCCCCCCCGGACATGCGACGTCGTCTCAACTAGATCACGTCGGCTTTTCGCGTGATCGTCACAAATGTTTGCGCCGATCTCGCGCCTCTCTCTCTCTCTCTCTCCCGCTCCTTGCTGTTTTTTTCTCCATCTTCATCATATTCGTTAGAATAGCTAACTGATTGGCGGTTGCCACGGTGCGAGCGGCCGCCGATGGACGGCGGCGTCATCGATTAGCTAAGTGAAGCTCAAAATGCAGCTCACATTGAGCAAACCTGCTTGCGGCTTCCGCGGAGAACTGGATTGCGGCGATTATTGTGTCGCTCGTCGATTTAAACAAACCCACTCGATCGAAGTATATTATATATATATACATACAGAATATGAAAGGGTGAACTTAGAGGGTATCACTTTGAAAAATTACGACTTTTTCGTGATACTTACCACAAGACCAGGTGTATGCTCATCGGATCATTGACTCGGGAAAGGAGGAAGAAAGGTCGCTTCTAAAAATACGATGGACACTAACACGATTTGGTGAAAATAAAATAAGACCCGTAGAAAGTGCGGACTAACAAAAGGCCCTTTTCATAAGCGATTATCTCGCCGCTCCCTTGCGTTATTGTGCAGGCGCCTTCCAGAGCAGTGAACTAAGAGAATTTTCCCGTAAAAATTACGGTGAAGCTCACGGTAAAAATTACGGGAAAAACGTAATCGTGGGACGGTTCGTCATCTTGTGAATTTTTACGGGAAAATCATTGTAAATTGTATGCGGAGCTTGCAGAATAGGAAAAGCTCCGCAAAAATTACGAGATGTTTCCGTAAAAATTACGAAGCTTTTCTCGTAAAAATTACGGAGCTTTGCCTGTAAGAATTACGGAGTTTTTCCCCTAAGAATTACGGAGCTTTTCGAATCGCGCAAGCTCCGCGTAAAATTTACAGTGATTTTTCCCCTAAACATTCCTAAGATGGCAAACCGTTCCACGATAACGTTTTTTCCCGTAATTTTTACCGTTAGCTTCACCGTAATTTTTAAGGGAAAATTATCTCATTATGGGGAAACTGTTACGGGACCCCTCGAATGGAGCATATGGAACAATGCACCTCACCACTGGGGAACCGATTCTTGCGATAAATCGTTAGAAAAGAATTAAAAAAAAAATTGTAAGCGAGGCTTCAACCTGCAAACTTGGTGTCTGAACCCTGTTACTAAAACTATTTTTCGAATTTATTTAAAATCGATTATTGTCCTACCCTTTTTTCACTGGTGTAAGAGACATCATCAGGGAAATCCCTCGATATTAGTAGCCACATGTGGCAGCAAAACGGCGACCATAACGAAATATATATATATTTCGTATATACATATATATACACTCATTTAAAAATAATTTAAAAATAATAATTCAAAAATAATAATTTAAAAATAATAATTCAAAAATAATAATTTAAAAATAATAATTTGGAAATCCATATTCGGTTTGTGACCGTCACGCTGCTGGATGAGGCTGCTAGTTGCAGGTACATCCCCTCGTCAGGGAAAAGGGGAACAGTTGATTTTTCAACAAAATAATTAAAACTTATTTAAGTATGCGAGTTCTTACCACTCGTGAAGTGATTCTTGCTGAGTTAGACTTTTTCGGTGAAACCTCCGATCATACCTTAGCAGCCGAGCGCAGCAAACTAGTTATTACTTTTATGTAGAAAACCGATTATTGCACCCCGCTTTTGTCGCATGCGTTCGGTACATCGTCAGGTGAGGGGGCACAGTCATTTTTTTACAAACACAATAAGTATTTATTAAAGTATGCGAGTTTTTGCTACGGAATACCGAATTTGACATTTTCGGTCAAACCTCCGCTCGAGCCTTGTAGCCGAGCACGGCAAGGTATTTCTTGACTTTCTATAAAAACAATTATTGCACCTCGCTTCTTTTTTGCATGTGTACGGCACACCGTCAGGGGAAGGGGGCACAATCCATTTTTTCAGACAAAAACGAGTGTGTATTCATGTACGGAAGTTCTTGCCTTGGAACACCGAATTAGACATTTTCGGTCAAACCTCCGCCTGAGCCTTGGAGGCGAACGCAACTGGCTATTTATTGTTTTTTGACACGCCGTGCGCGAGGCACGAATTTACGCAAGCTGTCATAACCTCAGCGTCGTAAAATCGAGCCTTGCACAGGATGTATCGAGAAAAACTTTTCGATACATGAACGAGGACGTGATTTTAGCCTCGTGTAATCTTTTCGCACTCGCTTCGCTCGTGCGCAAACGTCACATGAGGCTAAAAATCACATTCTCGCCCTCGTATCGAAATGTAGTATATCGTGAAAACCGTTGATTGTACCTCGTTTTTTACGCACGCGTACGGTACATCGTCAGGGGAAAGAGGCATAGTCCATTTTTTCAGACAAGAATAAATATTTATTCAGTTATGCGAGTTTTTGCCATGGCACGGAATACCGAATTTGACATTTTCGGTCAAACCTCCGCCCGAGCCTTAATGATCAATCGTGATGGGGAACGGGGCATAATCGTTTTTTGTATGAAAATTATTATAAGTAATTCAGATATGCGAGTTCTTGTCTGGAAAAACCCCGAACTAGAAATTTTCATGAAAACCTCCGCCCGAGCATTGGCAGCCAAACACGGCAAGATATTTCTTGTCTTTCAAGAAAATTTATTATTGCACTTCGCATTTCCTCTGAAGCGAACGAAACATCGTGTGGGGAAGGAGCACAATCGATTTTTTACCAAAATAATAAGTATTTATTAGTGTATGTGAATTCTTGCCTGGAAAAAAACGGCGAATTTTTGTCTGGAAAAACCCCGAAATAGTTATTTTTAGTAAAACGACCACCCGAGCTGCACGAAGAAATGTAGGCAGCGCTATGCTGCCAATCCCCACGCTACGCTGTACCTCTCTCACCGCGCAGCAGCGTGCCGGCATCGTTTTACGTCGTACAGTAGCCGTGAAATACCGTGTCTCGAGTCACCGTGATCCTTCGTGATAGTTTGTAACAGTGTCCGCAGAGGCTGGCACGACGTACGTCGATGCCGGACGCTGCTGCGCGGTGAAATAGATACAGCGCAGCTTAGGGATTGGCAGCACAACGCACAGCGCTGTTTACACTTCCCCGTGTGTGGCAGCCGAACGCGGCATGCTATTTCTTGTATAGTCGTGGTCGAAAACCTTACAGCAAAATGTATAGAAATTTTTGCAGCCTGTTTTTCAATTGGGTAATGAGCCTTGTATGCGAGCGCGGTAAGGTATTCGTTTTAGAAAATATATTATTGCGCTACGCTTCTTCTTGGGACACGTTCAAAACATCGTTTGAGGAAGGGGGCACAATACATTTTTTTATGAAAATAATGATAATTCATTCATATATGTGAATTACTTTCTGGAAACACCGTATTTGACATTTTCGGTCAAACCTCCGCCCGAGCTTTAAGATGAGTGCTATGTCTTGCTTTTTTGAGCCCGGTCAAATAATTCTGCATATTACAATCAGTATTTATGTAGTTACAATGAGTATTTATGTAAATTACAATGAGTATTAATGTACATAACAATGAGTATTTATATATGTATACGTGCGAGTTCTTGCTCTGGAGCACCGAATTTGACTTGAGCACAAGATTTCCCTGTACAATTTCCTGCAAGATTCCTGTAGGGGAATCCTGGAGAAAATCCTGCAGAATTTGTTGATATGGGAGGGAATAGCAGATTTTTTAGCAACAGAATCATATTTTTGTATGTATTTAAGACATGTTACTCTTGATCGTTCATTGGGTGTAGATGGGACAGAAATAAACAATAACAAACTTAACAAATCCTTCGAATCCAAGAATGGACTTTATGCTATAGAAATTACGTCAGCGGACGATAATGCTATAGATATTACGTCGGCTGAAATACAATTCATGCTTGTGTTTCAGTGAATGGGAGCGCAATCTATTTCTTTAGCAACAGAATATTTTTTTATTAGTGATTTCGTTTTTACTCTTACGTTCCCGCTCCTCGCGTTAGATGATATCACTTGGATTACGTGTGCGAGATGAATTTCGACTCGTATGATAGTCACCCTTCTTATTTACTTGAGCGGCAAACTGTAACGCATCTGAGAATCGCCTTTCTTATACTAGTATCAAACTATTTTATCAGTTATAAATATAAGTTAAACGGAAATGTATTTAGTTCAACAGGTACAAGCTACGAGGATGGATAGTGGTATTATCAAGAACGAGTGCGTGCGATTTGTCCATGGTCGTCCGCTTCCGTGGGTATTGGATACCATTTCCAAGAGGCAGGTAACAGTAAATAGAATCCCTGTAACTGTCTATAAGTCTGTGCTACAGCTAGACGAAATTAATGCCGTTGATATTCCTGCATACTTATGTAAAAATGACGTTATAGTATGTAAGGAGAGGTGGGAAAAAGTTGATAATCATGTATTTCAGCTTATAAGTGACCCAGACGAGTCAAAAGATAATTGCAAGTCGCTGTCAAATGAAACCAATGAGTATGTTGTAAGAAAAGTCAATGAGAGTGATGATGACTTTGCCTTGCGTGTAGTCAGACAAATGTTTCAAAACTTAGAAGCTGGAAAGTCAGAAAGCTATTACGGACGAGACAACGTGATAGCTCCCAAAAATGTGACTCGCTTGCACAACCGATTTTCAACGATCGACCCTAATTATGGTGTAAAGGTAGTAGAAGGTGTAAATACCTCGATGTGGTACGCTGGAGGGCCAGGTAGTACTACCGCTTTGCATGTCGAAGATGGGGACTTTGCTAGCTTGAATCTGTTATTGAATGGAAAAGAGAAAGTCTGGGGAATTATAAATCATACCCAATTTCCTCTATTAAAAAGTAAGATTCAAGAACATTTGAAAGTAGAAGGATGTAATGTTTTTCATAAACCTGGATACATTATTGATCCAGATGTATTAAAACGTTGGAATATAGAAATATGCTATATAGTTCAAAAACCAGGTGATCTGGTATATGTAAGTGAATCAGTCATGCACTTTGTAGTGAATAATGGCTTGAATCTTGCTGAGGCTACGAATTTTGGAACAAAATCAAGTACAGTGAAGTGTGAGAAAACAAAGTGCGAATGTGAAGATGTCGGGCGTGAATGGAGACAAGATTTTGTTGCAAAATCATTGCCAGAGATGAAAGTGATGGAAAGTAGTAAAATCACAAAATGTAGCATAGACAATTGCGAAAAAACATTTCTATACAAAAAAAATCAAAGGATGCACCTTCTTCAAACTCATGGCGAGTATTCACATGTATGTAGGGTCATCGATTGCAAAAAAGGTTTTAAAACGAAACAATCTTTACATGCTCATGAAAAATCACTGCATGAAAAGAAAAATAAGAAATTTACCTGTCCCGTGGTAAATTGCAGAAAAACAATGCTGCACAAAAACAAATGGCGCCATTTACAAATACATGAAACCAATAAGCAAATAGGAACATGTGACAATTGCAAAAGAGAAATGCTAAAAAATAGTTTAGCCAAACATTTAAAAAAATGCCAAGGCGAATTAAGTTGTGCTCATTGTAAGAAAACGTTCAAGACAAATCAAGGACGCGTACAGCACAAATGTTTGAATGAATTTTAAAATGTATAGCAAAATGTATAAAAGTGAAACTGAATGTTGAACATTCGTTTCGATATTGGCAATTAATGGAATGTTTGTAGATCAAACGTTCAAATAAATTTATATAATTTAGTTAATAAAATATGTAACAAAAATAAATTAGAAAATATAACTAGGTACTTCCGTGTAGCGGTCGTGCCTAAAAATTACATATGCAGATCATATTTTATAAGAAATGAAAAGTGTAGAAATTTATAAAATTTCGGCTAGTGGGAATAGTATTGTAATGGAACGTTTGTAGATCAAACGACCAACATTTACATAATGTTACGAATACAAGATTGAACAAAAGTGAATCCGAAATTAAAATATAAAACTGACATATGTAGATCATATGTTATAAGAAATAGAAACTGTAGAAATTCATACAATTTCTGCTAGTGGGATCACTATTTGAATGGAACGTTTGTAGATCAAACGCTGAAAGAAATTCACATAAGTTTGTGTGAAGTATAAAAATAATATGACATATGAATAACATACGCAGCAGAAAAAAATGTATTCGTAACTGGAGAGACGATGAGTGAGTGGATGCGTCTCACGAAAACGGGCGATGGGGGGGCTCGTTTTATATTAATTTTACAATTTCTGCAATTCATTAAATTAAAATATAACGAACTGTATATAAATTATACATAATAAGAAATAAAACTATCTGAAACGAAACATTGTACAGTATCTAATACATAAGTACAAGATGTAATTGATAAACGGGGAGACTTGGTGTCAGTAGTAGAGTCTCACGAAAACAAATCTTTTTTTAATGTCTACAATCTTCTCTCGTTTTTTTTGGCACATATGCCACATTGATTAAAACGCGTTACTGATCAAAGAAAAAGTTATCATAAGAAAATTAATTGCATAATAGTAGCACACCGTAATATGACATTGCATTGCTAATTATTTTCCTAGGTCTCAGCCAGAAAAGGAATTGGAATGAGAAATAAATGAGAATAAGAATAGAATAAGGAAGAAATAATTCTTTCTGAATTATTTCGGTCTTATTCTCAATTACTCTTCATTCTCATTCCCATTCACACATTGACACATAACACACAATAGCATCAGCATTTCCACGAAGTATTTCCACGCCCTCACCGCAGCCATTCACGCACATAGGTAAAGAAAGGCATTTCAAAGAATGATCTTCCATGAAAATATCATTCGGTAAGTAGTCCTCCCATATTGAATCATGCTCACGTTGACCTTCATCTTTAGGTAAAAAAACAAAGTCATTTGAAGGTCTAATCAAATTTTTCGTATTTTTTGAAATGTTTGGTTGCGTTATTTCAATCCTGTCCATAACCTCGACCATGATGTAGAATCAAGATCATATCTGAACGTTAAATTTTCCGCTCTTTCCATTTACGAGGTTAAAAGTGGGGGTTCCTATTTGAAAAAATTGATTTGACTTTCAAATGTATATATACATAAATATTGTAGCGGGCCCGGGCGAGTGCTGACAATGAGCGCGAAATCACGTTCGTGCGGTTTTGAATTCCGAAGCGCCCTTTCGAAAGTCGGAACTGCTGAAATCCACCAGCGGCTGCCACCGTCTTGCTGGATGAACGATCGCGGTTCATAGAAATGCAGGATCGACGAAAGGAACCCTTATACGAACACGTGTTCGAATTGAAAAACCGTTTATTCGTAAACTGTAAGGGCGATACAGAATTTTTTTTCGTTACTGTTATCTGTTCTAGTCCACGTGCAGATCAATACAGAATTAGGTACAATAATGCACCGCACGTAGTGCTCAGTATCGCCACTCAGTATCACTCCGAAACGCGATGCGAAATTGGAGTCGCTACTTCTGTGCTCCGTGCCCACACTCGCGCAACGTGGAGGCGCTCCTCCAAAATGTGCTAGAGTGCGTCCATTCTAGCTTGGCGACACTTTCTTGTTCGTTGCTGACTAGTGGTGAAACTGTGAGTCTCGCTTTGAGAAATAACATCTACGGGCAGAAGTCGGTAGTTAGAAGTAGTCCTTGTCAACGCAATTTTCCTGCAGGAGACATGTGATCGCAGAAAAAGGCGGCCACCCTCACTGCCTGAATCGGCGTGAAATACAAATTTCGTTTACCCTCACCCCTCACCCTCCTACTGCCGGGCGAGGAATGATGAATGAGTTCGAGTAATACAATACCGACATATCATATAGGCCAGCTTTTCTTTCCTGTCGCCGGTTGGCGATTTACCCGCCCACGCCTCTGCTTCCTTGTCCCTCAGAAGGAGCCGACGTAGCAAGAGGAGGGCAGCTTCCTGCCTCACAGCAGCTAATGAGGATCGTCGCGAACAAGCTTTTTCTCCATGAAAAGCAGTTAGCGAAACGTAAAAGTAGCGATGAATCGTGTTTGCTCGATGTCGCGCGCGCGCCTGTCGAAATCCATAAGGATTCCTTATCGTCAATGAGCTGTTCGAATTTTCATTCAGATTGCAGATATTGACAGCTGATTGCGGAAAAAAGCGTGCAAATAGGAAATACCTATAAAATTTCGATGAATGCCACTTTCCAAAGTTAGCCGCTTTGACCGCTGGAATCGATGCGATATATAAATTTCTTCGCCTTCACAATGTATAAATAACATGCGCGTAATCAGATCAACTCAATTCTTCTGCCTATGTTAGGGTATTCGGTTGCTATTGATTTCCCGCAAGGAAAAATATTTATTATGAAGCTTCCAGACAGCGGTCTCGCCAAGGTATACTTTTTCGGTCAAACCTTCGCCCGAGCTTTGACGGCGCGACGGAGCGCTCACGTTCCGTCTATTCCTTTTCTGCTATACACCACGGCTAATTTAAAAGTTCCGTCTCTTTTCGCACAGGTATGTGTCGTCTTCAGTGGAAATGGGTACAATTTTTTGGAAAGAGTAATTTTTTAAATAAAGCAAATTTGGTACCTTGAAACGACGTGCCGGCCGAATTATACTGTAATGGCAAAGTCTCCACCTAAGCGTCTGTTTTTCGCAAATAACTGCTGTCAACATTACGGTGACTTTTCCAACAGGTCCGGTAACATCTTCAGAGGAAGGGGGCACAGTCGACTACATTTAATAATTATAAAGCATCGAGATGACGGCCTGTCCGACTTATACTTTTATCGGTCAAACCTCCGCCCGAGCTTCGGGAGCCAAGCGCTGTCGCACTGTCTCTTATTCTATTTTTCTAGATAAACGCCACTTTTGCTATTGATTCCATTCACACGGGTATGCAACGATTTTAGTGGAAAGGGGCTCAATCGATTTTGTAACAACATGATGAGTATTTCTTGATAGGGATTTTCGCTGAAACGCCTGCCCGAGTCTTGGAGGACAACGGCTCAGATCCGCCTTCCAGTACTGACTTATGATTATTTATTAGATAAGTTTGTAAAGAGTATCAATTATACAATACCTCAACCGTATAGGGCTATGTACCCTAACAACACAATAATATGTACTGATATTTGAAAATCAACTTGAAGTGTATTCAAGTACGTTCTGTATAGATACATGAGTTGAGCCATGTATTTAAATTAATTTGGTACAGGTATACGTGAGCTTATTCACGCACGTAAATATAACCTGAATAAAGATATACACGATATGACTTAGCGTTTATATAAATGTGTTGTATATACATATGATACACGAGTTGAGCCGTGTATGTAAATGAATTTGGAACAGGCATACGTGAAATTATTTACGTATGTAAATATGGCCATATATGTGTATATATATATATATATATATATATAAAGTTGAAGAAAAAAGTTGAGAATAAAAATTTCTATATTTTTGTTAAAGACTCAAAATCATCTAAAATAGATAATGTTTACACATTAGGCACATTTTTACATTTACTAATATTCGGATATTAGTTTTACTAAACTGTCGAAAAGAAAAAGAGCTCTACAAGTAAACAATTTTATTATGCAATTGTCGACATAAAAAAACAAATGCCACTTGCGCGCAAAGCGCGCTTCAAATGTTATGGACTAGTGCAATAAATTTTTATATATCCACAATTCAATATTATTGAAAAAAGTGTATAAAACCGGTACGCTTGTGTGAGACAACCAGCGTCATCTATGTTTACGATTGACAGCTCAATTACCTTTGTGTTCGGAACGTCCGACCTGACCACCTTAGTATTACACGTGCTCAAGTTAGAAAAACTGTACATTCAGTTTTATACGTTTATACGTTTTTTATGTGCTCTCAAAATAGAAATACTGGAAGCCTTGCAGTTAGAAATGACGATGCGTTACGCGAAGCCGCTGCTTCACGAAATTGTCCCGTGTAAAAATCATTTTTTTATAAAGTAATTATAAAAAACGGCATAAGCGGCTGAATCCCTTTTCGTAAAAAAATCTTGAATAATCAAGATTTTACGTAAAAAATAAAGCCATTATGAAAACAGAAAAGGGATTTGTAAATAAAACCGGTCAGTTTATTTTGGAAACGCCAGATGGCGTTGCGTAGTATTTCTAGTACTGGCCGGTAAAGTAGTATCTAGTTACTTTTAGGTTAAGTTATTTGCTCTCCCGAGCAGGTGGCGCTCTGAACCGCTCACTTGCTTCGAGTGACTACGGCCTCCCCTTAATTGGTATTATACATATACACTTTGTTAAAGAACAGAGAGAAATAACAAAAGTAACTCCTAACGAAAAATATAAACCTATTGAGTTGGTTTTTTCACAAATCGACGAAATATCAA
>UXGC01001122.1:0-34294 GCA_900480045.1 Eurytoma adleriae
TTCATAGCAAATGGAACATATTTAATGGGGTGGCCCACTATGCCCCGAAGGTTCACATTGCCCCACGGCCCGCTATGTCCCGCTCGCCCCTAAATATAATTTTCTAGAATAATAAATAAATAGTCTTTTATTGCTAAAACTACCATTCGATTTTTGTTAAAACTGGAGATTTATCCACTGCAAATTATGTACAAACTCCAATAAAAGAAGAACCTGAAACTGAGGATTTTAAAGAAGAACCCGGTATAAAAATTATTTTTTACTACAAATAAAATAGTCTTATGATGTTTAAATATATTAATTTGGTTTTTCCTATAACACCTACAACTTATGTGCTGTCTGTAATTAAAGGAGAACTTATATATCAAGAATATTCTTATATCAAGAATTTCAAAAAGGAACCTGGTATGCATAATGTTTATTAGTATGAAAAATAAGCGTTTACTGATTTTTAAATTATTGAATTTGGCTTTTCCTATAACAGTAGATTGTACAACCGCCGCTTATATGCAAACTCCAATTAAAGAAGAACTTAACAATGAGGATTTTAAAGTGGAACTCGGTATGCCTACCGTTTATTAGTACTTAAAATGACGCCGATCTATTGATTTTTAAATTATTTGATTTGGTTTTTCAATAGCAGTAGATTTAACAGCTGCAACCTGTGTAGAAACAACAATTAAAAAAGAACTTGATATTGAGGAGCTTAAAGAGGAATCCGGTATGAAAACTATTTATTTTAAAAATAAAATGGTCTTTTATGTCTAAATAATTTAATTTGGTTTTCCTATGATAGAAGATGTAATAAAATGTACAACTTCTGCGCAGATTGTAATTAAAAAAGAACTTATAATCGAGGATTTTAAAGAAGAACCTGGTATGTGTCTTAAATAAAATGGTCTTTTGGTATTATCAAACTATTTAATTAAGATTTTTCCACGATATCAGATTTGACATCGTCACCTGAAAAAATACTACATGAGAATGTCATAAAATCAATTTAAAACGTGTTTTTTAAAGCACATGTATGTAATATTTTAAGTTAGCAATAACTTAAATCCTTTTTAGATGACGATAAGATACAATTCGATGATGAAAAATTATATGAAGCTCTTATAAGAGAATTTCCAGTTTCGCGTATTAAAGCTAAAGTAGATAAGGGTGAGTAAAAATTGCATATCTTCATACATGTTCGTAACACTACTTGCAACATCAACTCTACATTTTGATTTATCTCAAAAAGCCTCCAAAAAATTCGCCATGACGTACTGCTCCAACTGTAAGAAAAGCCGATTAGTTGTACTTCGCTGCAACCGTTGCTGCAGATGCAACGATATGTTACGCTACGACTGCCAGTTATGCCATACTACCTATAAATCCTTGAAGACTATTAACCAGCACATGAAGAGGAAGCATGTCAGGATATCAGAAGCCGATAAAATGTTCGAGTGCGACAAATGCCACAAGACTTTTCTCTATTTCAAGTACTTCAAGGTCCATAGAAGGGCGTGCACCGGCCAGGCTTCGCACTCCTGCCCGCGCTGCAGCTACGTGACTAGGTCCAAGTTTAACCTGAATAGGCACGTGTCCAACATTCATGAGTCATTCGAAGCAAGCTGTCCTAAATGCGGCACAAATTTCACGCACAATCCAAGCTATAAACGACACCTTACATACTGTGGTAAGGCTAAACGGATCCGCTGTGATCATTGCGATATTAAAGTATACCGTAAGGATAACATGACGGTTCATTTGAAAAGGAAACATCCTCATGTATATGGTCGTTAAAATTAGTAAAGCGACATAGCGAAAATGGAGGAATGGAGAGGAGTGAGAGAATTGCTTTCTGATTTATACCTTGTATTTAGTTCAGAATCTTTTGTAAATAACACTACTATTGTACATAGAGAAAAATATGACCCAACTTTGCTGCAAAGGCTTACAATTTGGAAGCCTTATTTTTTTTATTATTTAAAGGTTTTTTAATTGTATCCACTTTATAAAGTTTTTTAATTAGAATATTAACGATGTTTAATTTTCTAATTCATTAAAAAAATGAATAAATTTATTAACCTGACTGTAAATAAAAACTGAAATATATGAATAAAGATTTTATTAGAAAAATTAGTAGCATTACGTATTTTTTATCAATACAAGTAAGTTCCTAAAGGTTAAAAATATACAATTCCATACAAACTAATACCGAGGAAAAACTGCAAGTACATTTTTTCATATTCAACATTTACCTAGTCTAATTTTACATTCATTTCATTGTAAACATATAAGAGAGTGCAAAGACAGATAATAAAATCATTTTTTTAACATTACATAACGCATAAAAAATCCTATCCGTCATTTTTTCTTTTGAAATCGTTACACTCAAGTATCTATTTATATCATAATCTTTAAGACTTTTTGTGTACGTAAACTAAAGTAATTTTTTCATAAATACAATATAAGATTTATTTTTACATTTATTTGTTTAAATAAGTTTCCAAGATTACTATTCAAATATATACTGGTTGAAAAAAATTTCTCTGTGTAGTTTTAATTATTCATAAAAATTTAACAGTTATTGATAGTAAAAAGACTAGTGTTGGTTTTAAAATTTCGAATTTCAAAGTTTAGTTTTGTAAGATTCTGGGTTAGGGATCTTTTATAACAGAATTGACATTTTCTGTACAAATTATTTACAAAAAAAAAAAAAATGCATCTTTGATGCCTACCGTAATTATTGAATGAATTTCTTATTTAAATTTCAAGTTATTATTCCATCAGTAGCACGTAGGAGAAAATTTAACATTTATATGTACAATATTTACAAAATTTTTCCAAACAATTTTGCTATAGTGACTGATGTTATTACTTGAAATAGAAATAGTAAATTTTCTGCAGTGTAATAGATCCCTAACCGTGAGTTTTATCTACTTATTGAGGAGTAAATCAGTTAATACTGGAAAATTAAAAGTGCTATTCGCAATAGATTTGCCCGACGATTCATTAAAATTTACACTGTCATCACTCGTAAAAATACCACTCTCTTCACTGACAGGCCAACTATTCCTGCTCGAATTAAAACTACTGCCGCTGTTTACAGGGTAAAAATTAAAAGCATCATTATAAGTATCAGACATTTTTTCTACAATTTGGTTTTCCGTGATTTCTTCCATCGGTACATCAGGACACGCATCGTAAAAAGCTATCAAACTATCGTTACTCAACGCAGAAAGAGCATCCGTAATTTTCATCGCACTTGAATGCTCTGCTCTCGTGGCGCTGGAGTAAGGCTGATCTTCTTCCTTCCATGAAAAACTTTTTTCGTTGAAAGCCTCGTCTGATACTTCCATCTTCACTGGACTAACTTCTTCTATTTTTATTTTCGCTAAGTTTTCATCAATTGAAACGTCTGCCATTTCCATCTTATTACAAGGTTCGAAGTCATAATCGCACATTTCAGTCGCATTAATGTCGAATTCATCATTACTCGCTGATGAAATGGGCTCGTGTTCTATCTTGATATCATGGATAGAATGTAGTTTCTCCAAGTTTACCTTGGTATCGCACAGCGTCGCCAGATCATTTACACTGACGCTCACTCTTTCAAATTTCACGTCGCCGAAGTGAAGCAGTTTGTCGGAAGCAATATCTTCTTGTTTTATGGGTATTAAAGGCACCATTGTGTTGCTATCGATCATCGAATTTCGACAGGCGGCTCCGACGTAATTGTAAAAATCGAGTAAAGTTTTCTGCCCGTGATTATCCATGTCAATCATTTTGGAGTGTCTGACTCTTCTCTTCGGTCTATTCGGCTGATTCAATTTTATGGACAGTGATCTTGTTCTGTAATAATTGTCAACGACGGTTCTGTCTAAAAGTACTCTGACGTCCCGTAAAATTAATGTCGAAGAGTCAAATTCCACTTTTATGTTTTTCGTAGGTATAAAATTTGTGGTCGGTACATAATTATTTATTTCAGGACCTGCAATTTTATATAAAAAAAAGTATTGTGATTTTTACGAATTTCATCCCCTGGAACAGAACACAAGTGACTAAGTGTAAGATGAAAAAGAAACACATTACCTGATTTAAAATACAATTGATTTTGTTCTAACAAATTTTTTAACAAGGGAAATTTTTTTCCTACATCCTCGATTTCGATTGATTTTATTTTGTTTCTGGAAGTCCCATACGAATGATCTACCGAATTACAGTTTGCATGTAAAGAAAAAGATTTATTGACTTTTGGACGCACGGAAAACCTTACCTTTTTCTAACGTATTGGATTTGATTCGCCTGGCTTTCTTGGCTTTCGGCTCGCTTTTCGTGGAATCTGCATGCGAGAAAAATAGTTTAGAACCTAATTATCAAACAAAATGAATTTTTGTTGCTTACTATCAGCACCACGTTTCCGTTTCATGGGTCTGTAGGTTTTAATTTAACACACAATTTTAACGATACGAATAAACATGACGATACTGATGTGGGTATTAAGTGTACTGATTTCTAAGCTATGGGATTACCGAATTTGCGAAAGCAAAACATTGTAGGGTCAGTCTATTTGTGTAATTATTTACTTTGTACCCGTATAGTTTTAAACAGTTTAAATTTAAAATATTTTCTAAACAGTTTCGAAAGAGAAAAGAAAAATTATAAGGAATGGTCAAATAAAATCTGCTCTATAGCTACATACTAATTTTTTCCCCTAAAATTATGAATAGAATTGTTCAAAATTAACATCAAGCCATCTTTACAAAATTACGGAGGGCATTTGGTGGTTGCTACTATCAGCAAGTTAAGATGCCTAAGCCGATAAAGCAGATTCCTGTACTTGCTTTTATTCCATTTCAAAGAATTAATGTCTAAATCAAATTGTTTTAATTTTATATACTAAGAGATTATGCAGTTACAAAGGGAAAGAGGTTAATAAAATAAAGGTAACTCCTGTAAATTGTATATTTTATTACGAAATATTAAGTACACATAAAAAGGATTGTCGGCTTGTGATATAAATAGTCGTTGTTAATAATAACGTTCCTTAATCTGCCAGGCCTCAGTTATACATCACATAAGGCATAGTTAGTCGATGAGAAAAAAAATTACAGTCTACTATGTACATCCGCGGCTCATCGTTACAAAATATCTAATATAATATATGTCTGCATAATGAAATATATATGTATGTATACATATATAACAATATTGCAGTTTCACGAGTGGCGCAAGTCCATCAGAACATTATGCCTAGTGCACGTCACTAGTATCTTAATTTATATCTCTCCCGCACTCGCATTTATAAACACACATTATTTACAAAAAAAATAAATTCATTCGCTCAGTGACGCTCGACGGAAAGTAAATTAAAGGCAATTTTTCGCCGCCACTCGCCCGATCCGATTTTTCGTCATTGCGGCATCCTACGGATCGAGCGGAAAAATACAAGTACGCGCATTACCAATCCAGGACATCGGCCTTTAGCGTAAACTTTAGTGCATGTTTGGAAAAAAAGGAAAACAATTCTATTATCTACGCCAAAGCGTAGTTTTTATTATTATCTTTTATTGTTTTTCTTTTCTTTTCTTTTTGTTTATTACTAGATTGCCTATTTAAGTTCCTTTATAATCATCTGGTATTGCCTTTTTACATACAAATATTTTTGATTTACTCGCCGAAACAATAAAAGTCACTTTTTACATGAATTCGTTCTCTTTTTATTTTCGTGAAACACGCAATGTCTTCGACGGTAAAAAGGCACTTCACTCTCGCTGGACAAATAATTTAATCTCACAATATAAAGCAACTTACACTATATACAAAGCTGGATAATTCGAAATCATGATTAAATAGGTTCTTTCTATTTTTTATGTTAATGATCGACGTACAAATACAAAAACGCGTTAGGATCTGCAAAAAAGCTGTGTACTGAATGAATAAACGAGAGAAGGAAAAATCTTGTCTGCTCAGAAAGTCACATTCGAAACTAATGTTGCAACGCAATTTCGTCATTAGTCCTAAATCAATGTACAATTATGCATAAATAATTCGACGAAAATTTTCTCTCTTTTTTTTACAATTCGTTATTAATTTACAAAGTACTCGCATTAAATAATTTTCGCTCGAGGATCTCGAGGTTGAAATATCCGAACGCGCGACGGAGTCTTTTATCTCTCGTGGACTTTTTCTTTCCTCATTCGCGAATTTTTCCGCGGATTCGCGCGCAAGGACGAGAGTCTAGGCAATCGTTTTGTATATAGATCTGCAGTCTCACAGGTACTAAAAAGAAAAAACTCGATGACTTTCGCCTCGATGACTACGTGATTACAATGTTAACGATTTAAAATAAAAGCCACTGTCTTTTCTTACAATTAGTTTCTATATCACGGCGTTGACGTACTTTGGAAGTACGTGTCATTTCCATTTCGGGGAGCGCACAGCGTTTAAGAGCTTTTTTTAAGATCCACTTAAGTCTTTTGGACGATCTTCAGCTCGATTTATAATCGACGTAAAGCTAAAAAACTGACACTGGAGTATTGGGCAAACGTCGGCGGCGTTGTTCTTTCTCTTGGAAATTGGAAATTATGGTTGCTCCTTTATCAACGGTACTAATTTTACGTGTAAGAGACTAGGAAAGTTCAGTTATTTCTAGATAAGTCTTTAATAAGAATATTTCTTTTAAATAAAACAATTCTTCACTTTTAAGGTGATATGTACCGAAATTATGGTTTTTCATTTCATCAAATAAATTTCATAATCAGCGGTGTATTCTATAATAATGTGTCTCTGAATTAATATTTTTTTAAAAATTTCCCCTTAAGGGGATGTATTGCGTCTAAACCACACACTTGGTTACCGACAATTACGATTTTTCGTTTTATTAATTTAATTTTTTCAATAACATGATTATTGATGCAGAGACACATACTAAAAATGTAGAGAGAATGTGTCTAGTCCACATTATTTGGAAAACTGCAATGTTCATATACGGCAATCCCTTAAGGGGACTACGAATAAAATCGTCAGCTCAGGTTTTTATATCAGAAATCAACCACGTAAAATCGCCCATTAATAAAGGGTAAATTTTAAATCTACCGACGGTCGGTAAAACAGGAATATATGTTTAATTGGTATAGGGGGCTTCTTAGAGGGTCTGGTCGATGGGTCGCGAGCTCTGCAGCAGAGGAGGCGGTGGAGAGCCGTCGATAGGTGCCGACGAAACACCCTGGCCGCTCACGTCCTGCTGTTGGTGCTGCTGCTGGGGCTGCTGGCTGGATGGTGCACTGTGGTTGCCCTGGTGGTTGCCAGCACCATTGTTGTTCTGGCCGTTAAGAAACGAGGCCATTTCCATTGACGACTGTTGTCCGCTCTGCGTTTAGAAACATGCGTGTTCTTTCGTTCGTTCGTTTCGCTTCTTTTGTGATCTACAGGCGTAGTAGCAGTCTTTTCAGACCTACGTGCGTGTTTTTTGACTGTGTTGTTTTTTTTTCCTTTTTTTAATTGGTGTACCGTTTATGCGCATAGCCGTAGAAGTAGTGAGGCAGAGCGAGGCAGAGAGCAGCAGAAGTCGGGAGGAAACGACCAGATCGTTTTTTTTTCGGTAGTATTTTTTTATTATTTTGTTTTCGCTGCGGAGTAGCTTATTAGATATTGCACAATCAATTTTTTGCTCGGTTAAAGGTTGCGGAAAGTTTCATGTTAGCAGAACCAACCTGCAATTTTTCCTTTTGGAGGAAAAGTGAAGATCTTGAGCATACAATATCTAACGAGCCACCGGCGAAAGTTTGAAGCTGCGACTACTTATGCGAGAACACGCATGTATACTTTTTTTTAGCTAAGTGGCGAGAGAACAGCAGAGCTACACAGCCTTGTAGAGATTCGAGCCAATTGGAGCGACAGAGATACAATAGCGCAGAAAGGAGAAGGGAAACAAGAAGAGAGAAAGACTTGTTTTTTTAACGCCGCCGTGACTCCTCCGATCAACCGTGAAAAAGAAGCATCAATCGTAAAGTTTTTTTTCAAGTTGTTTTTCACTAACCTTAGGCTGCATTGGGTCTTCGGTCGATTCGAGACCAGCCAGAGGATTAGATGTTATGTTTATCTTGGAATCTGTGATTCCACCATTCAAAACCCTTCCGTTTGTTATTGGTTTACCTGAAATAAGATGGGATCGTTAGGCCCTGTGTTTTAAAGCATTTTTAATGAAATATAATTTTCGTACTATTCGTTATTAAAAACTATTGAAAAGGGCAAAGAAGTAAAGAAAAAAGAGAATTTAATATTTGTGTACGATCAATATTTCATGAATTACTAATAAGGAAACCCTATAAAGTATCTGTCTTCAAGTTTCTTGAAATTTAAATAACTTAAGGATGAAAATAATCCTTGTTTACTTTTAAAAATCAATATTATTATCTCGAAAATAATTCTGAATTTTATAATAAAAGTATTGTCAACTGAGAAGAAACAATTCACCTTTGCCCTCTGTGGTTCAAAAACATAGATCTGAACGATAAACTACATTCTCTAAATGTTTACTATAGTAACATGGATAAATACCCTGATCCTGGGAAGACTCGCGGCTCTGCTTGTGCTTGCTCCTCTTGTAAGCAACGGCGACTGCAGTAAGGCCAGCAAGAAGCACAGCACCTCCCAGGACGCCTCCTATGATGGCGTACATGTTGGAGTTCCTGGCGCTCTCCACCGGATTGACTTTGTTCTCGCCCAGTACCTGGGGAGTTGGCGCCTCCGTCACTACCTTGTGAGTTTTCTGCTTCAATATCTGGGAGAATTCCGAGGCCGCACCCACCGAGAAGCTCTGCACCTTGAACTCGTAGTTAGTGTCGGGCTGGAGATGCGATATCGTGATGTTGGTGGCGTTCTTTCCCTCGACAGTCGTCTTAACGTAGTCTCCAGCGAAGGACGTCGCACGATGGTATACGTAGAAACCATCGATATCCGCCGAATTATTTGTATTCTGCCACATCAGCAATACCTCGTTCGGGCTCAGGGCCTCCGTGTGAGTCAACAGCGGTATCGGCATCGTATTACTGTCAAATCCATCCTTACGTTTCAAGTGGAAGCGTACCTGCAATGGAGAGCATTCAGTGTCTGTCCATTTGTGTGTATAAATCGCGACTGAATTAAAATTTTCAAAGGAGACTTACAGAAATTGGACTGACGGCATTGTCGTTGTTTGAATAAACAGCGGCGATGCGAAACCTGTAGGTATGATCAGCTTGCAGATCCGCGACTTCGAAAGACCTCACGTGACTCGGGATCTCCGAGTTAGCAGTCATCCACTTGGCTTGTTTGCTGTTGGGCTTCTGTCCCAGTTCCCGGTACTGCACTTTGAAGAACAGGATCGGTAGGCCGTGATTCTCCGGTACCGACCACCTCACCATCACTGATATGTCTGACAATCTTGTGACATTTGGTTGATTCGGCGGCACCATTACTGATATAAAGAAAGAGATAAGTAAATATTTTGTGTACCTAGTTATGTAATTTCCATGTTTCAAATATAATAGTAGCAAATTCATTGTGAAACTATAAAGGATTACGTGGCTACATTCAAGAAATACAAAATCACATAATCCTTTACAACTCAAACAAAAATTCCAGTTCCTTTTGATGCACATGATCTCGAGTTTTATAAAAAAAGGAAATATTCATGACCAAAAACAACACCAATAACTAAAAAGTAAGAACTGAAACTTCATGAAGAAGCGATAACTCACCTATCCTACCTGTATCTTTACGTTTGCCATTCTTCGCCCTTCTCCTACCTCCGCCAACTCTGGTGTGCTTGTGTCCATTACCGGTCATGCTGAAATCATTTCTGGACTTGGACCCACCGCTGACGTGCTCCTTGGGGTTGACTCTGAGGTAGTTGTACCCCGAGTGCGAGCCGTACTCGTTGCTGGCGACGCACTGGACGATGCCCGCGTGCTTCTTCTCCACCAGGGAGATGAAGAGGTTGGGCCCGCGTACTTCCACGTTCTTGTTGGGTGCGAGGGTCTCACCGTTGATGAGCCACTCGATGTGGGGTGCTGGGTAGCCACTGACGTTGCACGACAATTCGAGCTCGCCGCCCTCCTGGAATGTGGAGGGCTTCGGGCCGCGTAGCACGCTCGGTGGCTCGACCACCGTCAGAATGATAACGGACTTGACGCGACTAACGTTATTAGTCCAGAGGCAGTCGTATTCACCACGGTCGGCCGGCTGCACGTTCTCCAGGGTCAGACCCATGAGGGAGACACTTGATCGAGGCGGTAAGTTGCTGCCGAGCTTCGTCCACGTTACCTGAATATATGAAAGTCGATATTGTATTGTCGATATCGATTTTGATAAATATTATTAATTAAAAAATTAACATCCTATACGCGTTGTACACTAAGAAGCATTTTTCAATGACAAACTATTGTTTTTTTTGAGAATTAAGAAAATATTTAATCGTCGGTAAAGCAGATTTCTATTCTCTGTTCCCATACTGATATTAATGTTTCGTTTAAAGTATATGGAATATAAATCATGTTGGTAAAATGCCGACAGGAAAATCTTCTATTTTACAAAGGAATGGAAATTGCAATTGTAGTATCAAAATAGAAACACTACAATTATGAATATTAGCATAACATAAACTGCAGTTCTACGACTTTCCCCGTAAATATCCTCAAAAAATGTCCCATCCACATAATCTAGTCGATAATCTCATCGATTTATTTCAGACTTGAACTCCTCCGCGACAACCGAATTGGGCATCGAGTCAAGAGATTAGCTCTTACCTGCGGTACGGGGTAGCCAACGGCGAAGCATTCCAAAGTGACGTTATTGCCGCGCTGCACCTTGTACTCGTTCTGGGGATGCTTTATAAAGCGCACCGTAGAATTGGTCGTATTTTCGTCGACGTTGAGCACGGTCTTGTGGTTGCTGGTATACGTTTCGAAGGTTATGTAATTGTTGGCCTGGCAGTGGTAGCTGCCAGAATCTGTGGACCTAGCCCTTTCGATAATCATGGTCTTGCTGCGGGTCAGATTAGCGCTCTGGATCGGCTTATCGTCCTTGAAGAACTGAATGTCGGCCTGGGGTACCGAATACGGCACTGGACAGGTAATCGGCACGATGTTACCGGCTGGTACCGTCAGCTGGACGTCACTCTTATCCGAAAACTTGTCTATCCGGGCTTGGGTGAGTCGTGCCGGATCTGATGCCAGACCACTCGTTCCTGTGAAAAAATATAAAATTTTATTTACCATCAGTCGGTAAAAAAATGTTGATAATATAATCTACGATCGGTCAATAACTTTGGAAAGACCAAAACTTATCCCTATAAGAAAATGTTGTATTTACCGTAGAAGGCAATACAGCGATAATCGCCAGCTTTAGTCGCATCATCGAAGTACACGGTGAACTTGGAAGTTTTGCCGCCACTGATATTCCCCGTGTCCAGGAGTATCCATTTGTTGGATCCAAGGGGCCTATGTCGCCAAGCAAACTTCTCTGCGGCTAGGTTTAGGCCACACTCGAAGTACACATCATCGCCCAGCGGTGCAGTGAACGGTTGTGGATGCCATGTGAACACCATACCTGGCTCCGATTTGAGACCTGTTTTACCAATTTCAATAGAGTTAATATTTTCATTTTAAACAAGTGAATAGTAAGAATTACGCATATTATGAATCTAACAATTAAGAATTACTGAAAGCATCACACTGTTTAAATAAATATATCTATTCTAGTGGATTTATTATCGTTAAATAATAGTTAATGTCTCTATAAATTTCATTAAATTATATTTTTCTTATAAAGCATAATGAAAGACTTTGAGTTCAATGGTATTTACCCTAAACTGGTTTACCGTCAGAGTAAGCTAATTAAAAATTAAAATTTGTATTCGAATAAAATTTAAATAAAATTCTGAATATCTAATAAAGCATTATTAAAAATGATTTGACTACTAATTTTTACTATACTTCGAATACTTTTAAATCCGCAACAAACTGACAAAACTAAAAAAGGTCAACAGCATGAGCAAATGCTCGATCGACGTCGCGCGAGCGGCAAATTCCAGGCCTACCTCCGTACCTTCCTCATTCTAACGGAAATTTGCGAGGCACCATGAGCGAAAATTAAAATAAAGTGACTCACCAGAAGCACAGCATCCGAGTGCGCAGAGCAGGACCGCGGCGAGGCGGCACATCGTGGACGCCAGTCCCATCTTGACTCATTCTGCAAAATAAAAAAGAACACAAAACGTCAGAACAGCAGCGAGACACGTGTTTCCGTAGCTCGAGGAGGCGCGGATTCCACCTGCGCCTTCGTTTTTCCTCGGCGCTCGCGACCGCCTAAAATTACGCAGAGGAGGAAGCTGGCGCGTACGCCGTGAAAATAGAACGCATTCCCGCATGCCGGGCATAGTGCGAACGGTGCCATCGATCTCGGGCGACCAAAGTGTCACCTCGACCCGCAGAGTTTTAGCTTTATCCCGGTGTACTCCCATGGTATCGCGGGAATGCAACGAGAGCAAATCTGAGTGTCTTCTTTCCTGACGCCCGCAAATTAAGTGCTAATTCACAATGTTGCAAACTTACTTACATCTGTATGGTTATAAGGGAGAATTTAGAAAAATGAATAGTTGTAATAAATTGAAAGTGAAATTGTTATTTTCACTTCCACACATTTTAATGCAATTGAAGATTCTTGTATTTAATTTATTATGTCCTTTCACTTCTTTATATTTAGAAGGTATAGATGCTTGCAATTGCCAACGTTGCAAATTTACAGTTACATTTGGGAAGAAAAACCGTGATAAAATCAATACCGTAATATTTTTTTTTTCATTTATTTCTTGACATTTGCAAGTTTATGGATACTTTGGTCTTTGAGGCATATGTTTATAAGACACTTTTGGAAAGAAGATATGTCATCTGTCTGTACATACACTTCAGTGACACACGAAAATGATTCATGCCCTTTGTTTTTCTTTATTCTTTTGTCTCGAAGAGGCATCAGGGAGGAAGTTGAGAGTTTTTCCTGAGTGCGGATTATTGAAAATGACGGAAATAGAGCGGAGAGCGGAGGCTGCCTAAATCTGCGGGTCTTGTACATCTTGGCTGCAGTCAAAACAGTGTATTCTATTGTAGAGCCGCGGGCTGTAATGTTGCGAGAATATGACTATTAATAAGTTTACTTAGAAACGGTTAGTGGAAACGGGAAAATTATGAGAGGTTTAATTTTAAGTAGTGCAATATTTTTGTCCATGATAGTACACAGGGTCTTCGTTTATATATTATTTAATTTAAATTTACAATTTATGCAAGAATTTATTTTTTTTACCTAATTAAACTTTTTTAAGCAGTTATCTCTCTTCGGTCAAATAATCCCATTTGATTCAATTTCATTAAATATGATAAACTCCATATTTAATCAAACTGACTCGTACTGAGGGCTCCTCGTTAAATTTTTCTCGAAAATTTGTTTTGTTTTTGAAATATTAAAAGAATTTCAATGCCGTATTTTTACCCTTTAATTGTTCCTTGTCTTTTATAGCTACTAATTAACAACATAACTTAAATGAATAAAATTCTGCTTCTTTTCCACTTTTAGTAAGTAAATAATATACCCAGAGCCTATAAAATTTTCATAAAATTTTCGACATGAAAATGAAATTAACTATACCTTTTTAATCAAACTGTCTCAAATCTGCAGGGTCTTTCAGGAACGTACGTTTCTGAAGTTTTCAGTCTTCTAATAATCAAAACACTCACTTGATCTTTCACCTACATAAAGGATGTCAAAAAACACTTAAAAGACAATCAAGTATTCATTAGAGACTTGCCTGAATTAGCCACTGCAATAAATACACTCATCACTATAGGCATTCTTATTAATAACAAATATTCTCGTCAAACTATCAAATTAAAATCACGTGAAATTTCACACCAAATTTCAATCGAAACCTAAATATACCGCCTCCCCGCATACTTAATGCACTCGAAACGCAATTGACTCATCGCGAGCAATATACCCATCCAAAACAAACAGACCGCACCAGAGTTGCCGCCAAAAGCAACAATCGTCCAGCCTACACTGAAAACCCTAGATCGAAAGAGCGCCTCCCGAGGCGTACCATCGGCATCGAGCCGGCCGATCCGTCCGCATGATCCCCGTCGCCCACGCACCTCGAGGATTTCACCTTCCCGGTGGAAAGTCCACTCGGCGCACGCGCGCATACGGCCATATATGGCCGCGAAAAGCGCGCGCGCCCGCCCACTTGCGCCGCGCGCGGAGAAAATCGCGTGAATGGAGCGAAGCGCCGCGGGAAAAATACGCCGCTGCGGTAGCGCGAACGGCCGGGGGGAGGGGGGAGAAAGTTTTAGTGAATGGGCGCGCGCGCGCGAGCATGAATGAACGCGAAAGTCTCGTTTCCCGGCAGCGCGATATCGACGCGCTTTCGCGCTAATCGCGCGGGAGCGTCGACTGATTCACGGGCGAGGCGGGCGTAAATTTAGAAGCGGCGGGCATCGCGAGTGATTTATAACGCCGCGGACCTCGGTCGCGTGTTATTACCAGCCAAATTGATGGAGTCGCGTGTAAACGTGAATTCGGCGCAGCTCGTTTTTCTCTCGCCTTGTTTATGCACGCACGCGGGGCTTATTGTGGGTCGTAGCTCTCCCGCGGGGAATTCACGTCGCTTCGACGGTTAAGAGGCGGCGCTTGAGTTATTTCGACGTAATAATTTATTTAGGCTCTAGGAGAGAGGCGATTGTCGAGACGCATCGGTTATCTATTGCTGGAGATTGGAAATGCGAAGCCGAGGTGGTAAACGATGGGGTAATAACAGCTTTACTGGAAAATAGAAGCGTTTTGCAATTTTAAAGATTGCATGAAGTGGCTTTTACTTACTTAGAAAAGCAAAGAGGCCCTGATTAATTAAATTGAGAAAATGTACGGTTTTATCGCTTCAGTTAAAGCACGTAGTCTCTTTATCGATGAATACCAGCAAATGAAGAAGTTCTATGAAACAGACGAACCTTTCATATCTTTACTTTGCAATTTACAGCCAGAAAAATATTTAATTTTATTTAAGAAGTTATTAATTGAGTAAAGATTAAGAACGTCGATAGTAATCATCACAAAAAGAATTCAACTGACATCTTTTACAATTAACCTACTTGGGTGTGCATAAAAATTAGTATTACGAAATGAATCGTAACATTAGCTTAGCGTTTATGATTTTTTCAATATAACTCTATAATAATTTATGCAAATGCTTGGAAATATTTCGAGGTTGACCAAGCGTCCGGTGTTTACGTCGGTCTTTCCCGTAATTTTTATACAAATATTCTCTCCGTGTACATATATACGTATTTGTAGAGTTTCTGAAGAATCGGAAATCTGCTTTCGAAAATTCTTAAAATTTAATTTATTCAAAATGCTTGCAATTAAGTACGATTAATGAGATTTGAATCTCATAGTTAGGAATCTGCCTTATCGGCGACGTAATTTTCTTTATTATTTCAGGAACAAAACAAATGATCCCAAAAAATAACATACAGCCCTGCTTTATTGATAAAAAGATTGTCATTTCATACCACTACCAGACCCCCCCCCTATAAAAAAAGTAATAATTTTGGAAAAAAATGTTAAATACAAAAGTTGCTCCGTTTTGAAGGCTGAGCGAAATGGTGACCTTGGACTTGTCATTGATTATCATTTTCAAGGTTATTTGAAAGTCATCTTCAGTTTTTTAAATAGAGACCCCTATTTTTTATTTCGATTCTGAAAGAGCACAAAATTTTACATCTGGATATGCACGATATCTTTATTCCATGATCAAGGTACTGCATTAAGTTTTTTTGAAAATTTGTTTTCTTCCTGAAATAATACAGAAAATCATGATGTCGGTAATACAGAGCCCTATACGAATTTTGAAGCCCCTTAAGGGGATTCGTTATTTTATACCCTAAACATAGTTACAATTACAATCTTTCGTTGTATTAATTCAATTTTTTAAATAATATATGATTACTGACTGATCCAATTTATTTGAATACGACAGCCCCATCATTGATACATATGCTCTGCATAAATGTCATAAATTTATATTTCTACTCATTTCTATAGGAAATTTATTATGTCATCTAAAACTTTTGTATTATTCAAAAAATATTCACCAGAAAAGTTAGCAGAATCTCCTTAAAAAAAGTCGTTAAACAAATACTTTAAACTCGTCACACCCCCATTCTTTTTTCTCTAATACCATCGCTATTGCTAGCTGTACACGAATGACTCAACGCATTTTAAACCGCTCCAAGGATCCCGAAAAACCGTTCCGTTCATAGAAATCGCTAATTAACGACGGAACAATAAAGCGTAGCGATAGCGGTTAGCATCTCCGCGGCACAACATCGTACAATGTCACGACTATGGCGTCAATAAAAAAGAGCCGCGGGTGTACGGCCGCGACGAATTCGGGGGCCCGTAAAACAATATCGCTGTTTCCTATATTTGGAACTCTAAGACTCCAAACGTCGAAAGACTTACGAAATACGTGTAGAGTCCAGTGGAGGGGGCCGAGGCGCTTTATCACGGCGGCACCGGCCGTGTGGGTGGATCCATTCACAGTCGCCTACGCGCCCCCACTTTTCGGATGCAACGGCGGCACCTTCCACACCTGGAGATCGACTCTCATTGCGCCTATGAGGTGAGGAGAGTTTCACCCGAGGTTTTTGTATTATGTGCTTATTTGGTGTGCTCGAATGTGGCTAGGGGGACTACGTTTTACCATAAAAGTTTCGAAGTTTCGACGGCGTCGAGCGAACAGGGCGATAAAGCTTTGACTGAAAATGGTATTGACGGAGAGGATATCCGACGCGGGTAATTTTGAATGGTGGCTGCGGGTCGGGTTGCTATTTAGTCTATTCGATCTTTACAACGGCCTATTTGTTTGAGCATTTTATTTGGCACACGTGATTCTGCAGCAGGTTCATTCAAAGAACTATATATTTGTTTTTCAAAAAGAAAAAAAGATTAATCGATTAATAAATAAAATATTAATTCTTATGGAGTATAATTTTTTATCGATTGATATAGATACCAATTATTAAATGAACAAAGGAAAATTGTGCCATTCAGGAATTTAAAAGATGAATAAATTAATTTAAGTAATGATTAATTTATTCTTCCGTTTTGTTGAGTTACGTTAATTTTTTTTAAATTAAAAAAAACTGAAATCCATGAAAGCTTAGATATTAGCAAAGAATGGTAGCACCAACTCCCTTATTTACCTGATATTTCTATTCTAATTAATAATCTCTTTGAAGGTAGATTATGTCACCGCATCTACAGAAAAAAGTATCACAATCATAATTTATAATTACGTATCTTTCCTTTGCACTTAAAAGGAGCCTAAAAAATCTAATTTATTCAAAACCATTCTCGCCTTACCGACTTTTCCGCGTGCGACACAAGGCAGTTATCGGTTCGCGCGAGGTCGCGAAATATCAATCGGTCAGGTGTAGGACGCTGCTCGCATATATAGGCGCGCCAACTCGCTTCGCTCTCTTCGTTTTCTCGTTTAATAAGGGCTTGGCGCGCGCCTCCGCACATAAATGCACCTCACGGGCCCCGATATACCTACGCGGTCGAGGCGCGATTTCGAATCGTGTATATTGTAGTCGAACGTGAAAGCCATGGGGGGAGGCTGCGGGAGAGGAGATCGGATACTCTTTTCTTTCGCTCGCTCGTCGGTCGGTTCGCACACGCGCACCCACGGGGCGAGCGGTACCGGTTTGATATTCGACGTTAACGAGTTTCGAAGTTTTTTTTTATTCCTTTTCTCTCCTCTCTTTCCCTCTTTCTTTTCGCGCCAGTTGCACGGGAATTTCGAGGTTAGGTGTGACGGCCGACGGCGCCGCTTTCGTTTCGAGGAGTGCGAGGTTAGGTCGGGCCTGAAGTAACGACCGTAAAGCCGCGTGAATTCGCGCTCGCTCGAACTGGTTTAATAAATGAAACGATTTGTACTTTTTCTGGAGCGATCTTATTTGAATTCCGTGCGCTCGTAAATGGCGATCATAAAATTCGACCAGTCCATCGACAACTTGATGGTGGTCTGAAGTTAGCGCCATGCGAAAGATCGGTATCGACATTTCGGATTCCTTTGCTTGTAGCCCGTTATGCATTCCAACGTCAAAAGTGTATTATGCAATTCCGCGTTTTTAGTGTTTGGAATGTTTTCGTAAAGTTTAGTACTAAAACCGAAATTGGTAATTCAGAAGAGACAGTTAAAAAGGAACCTTTACAAGTAGAAATCGTTAATTTTTTACGAAAAACTACTATGAAAACTTTTTTATGATAAATAACTTAGTAGCTGCAGTAAAATTGATAATGATTGGACATATTTGTACATTGAATAACTAGCCAGTTTAATGATCAATACATTGTGTCTAATAGAAGATAACTACGTGTAGGGGTCTCTCCCCCTTAACAGATATTGATACCGATCTTTTCCGCAAATATTCCATGTTACCTTTGCACAAATCGCAATATTTTCTATAAAAGCTTAAAAACAGAGCCTTATTTATTTTAATAATCAAAAATTCCAAGAAACCCTCGCTATCGAAAAAAGGGGGGAGTGTAGAATAAATCGAATGCGTCCGAAACGACGAAACAAAGAGCAGCCACGCTCGGCATTCAGACGTCTTTCGCAACGAGGGCCCGGTGCCGGGATACCATCCTCCCTCTCCCACCCGTCGGGCCCGAAAATTTTTGCGTGGAGCCTAGCCGGTCCCGCGCGTGAGGCAAAAAAGGGGAGGCGCTCGCGGCGGCTCCACGAAACACGTCGTTCATCTCTTTCCAACCGGCGAGGCGCACTCTTCCCCTTTTTTTTCTTCTCGCTCCTGCATCTCGTCATTGTCGATCTCGAACGAAAGGGAGAGAATGAGAGAGAAAGAAATCGAGAGAAAGAAAAAGAGAGAGAGAGATGTATATATAGGTAGATCGAGTTGGTGGAGCCTCGCGCTCGATTGCCTTTTTCGCGTGCGTGCAAGCCGCGTGTTTATTTAGCGAGTGTATCGGGTGGAGTGTGGGAGATGGAGAGGCGGACTTTTCTCTTCTTTTTGGGAGCGCCGCGCGTCTATAGAAAAGTCGCTGAAGTGTGACTTTGGCAAATTGCTGCGCCGCCGGCGCGAGCGGATCCATAAAGTTTTATGATGCCTCGATCCGTCACCTCGAGCTGCTCCTTTTTTTCCTCCGATCGGCACTGGGGCCCAACGGTTTATTGCTTTGTGGGTCGCTCTTAAGCGTATCCCCAATTTAAAAGTAATTATCGTTACAATGGAAAGTGATTTATTTGATTATTAATGATTAATTCCTCGCTAATATTTCCTGCACAATAACGCGTTGATGTTATTAATGATAATTTGCGAGTATCGTCGACAGTTTAATATAATAATGTTAGATCATTCTGATTGAGAATTATGACTATTACAGCGAGATTTGCGTGATGATGTATACAACATTTTGGGACAACGGGTACAAATTTGGTAGCGGAAATCGGTTTCAAGTCGTTAGCTTGGTTCGTTAACTTGTTCAATGTTTAATTTAGTACGTAAGTTATTGATTTGACATGACTAATCTGTAAATGCTTCAAAAATATGTTTACTAAAGTTACTTTGGTAGTTCACGATGTAATTTGATGCCGGCAAAATTTTCGGGTGATTTAATGTATCAGCTTGGTACAGACTGAACTAGTACAAGTTCATTACAGATACTACATCCTCTACTAGTACCAGAGTTTATTTACATTTATCGGTAGATTCTTCGATAACTGTTCTTCCACTGACTATAGTGCTGAAATAGAATCTTGAATAAAATGAGTGGTCCATTATTTACCGATAAATGTACAGTCTCCCACAGTGCCCCACACATCGACACTTTTCGATGAAATTGAGGATAATCATTTTCAAACAATTCTATTAGGTCCATCAGATGTAATATTAAAAAAGAATCAACACTCTTTCTTACTTTTCCAGTGTTAAATTAATTGGAGATTTAATAAGATAAATGTCGATGCTTGTATGGGTAGATTCGATCTCAATGAAGATGTAACAACATTTAAATTTTCTTATCCCTCAAGTAATTTAGAAATAAATTCTTCTCACAGATAAGGTGGTCCATTCAAAAAGAATGATTACCAATGTTTATGTATAAATTCACTTCGAAAGCTTTTAAAAGACAAATAATTTCGAATCAGCCTAAAATTAATGAGTTTCGAAAAATCGAATAAACCGACCAAGTACAGGCGGATCTAGTTTTGCAGTTTGACGTGGGGCAACAGTCGCGTTGGTACAATATTATTGGACGTGACTTATTCGATCCGGGATACTTTCGCGAGTCTCATTTCCTATGCAAAGTCCATTACTTCGGTCATGCATAAATTTCCGCATTACGCTGCTTTTAATTATATGCCCGTAAAATGCCTGCGAGTCCGCCATTTACAGTTACAAATGATTAATCGGCGATTTTCGAGCTTCTGCGCGCTGCCGAATTTCCGCTCCGCCCGGAATGCGGATGAATAATTCATGCTTAACAAAATAACGCCCTGTTGTATAAGAAAGTCGCCGAGTAGGTCTTCGGGAAATTTTTTTTTCGGTCACAGCGATTCAACGCAATTAAAATTCTTTGTGTGGCTATTTAGCATCATTGTCTCGTTGATGGTGAAACATCATCCCACTTACACACGAAATATTTGTTTGCTTACTGTGCGAAGCGAATCGAATTATATAGAAAAAAAATATTCGAAAAAAGGTGATTTGTTGCGTAAATCTTGAGCCTATACGTATAGGTATACAGCGATATCATCTCATTCGAAAGCAATAAGAAACGACCGGTCGCCAAAAGACACGTATCACCGTCAATATAATTCACATCGATATGAAAAAAAATGGTGATAGTATACGAAACCCGTAAAAAAAATCCCCCAACTAGAAGATTAAGAGGTCGCTTCGCGCGAGACTCGGCTGAAAAACTCATGATACCTGGGCTGCTCCGGCGCAGCCTCGTTGCCGAAATAAGCCGAAAAAAAGGAAAAGGAGTCCGGAATAAAGGACCCGTGGAGGTATAGAGGCGAAAAAGGGGGCTGGTAAAGATGGACAAAAAGAAATGAGAGGAAAAGGAGGAGGAGGGAGAGGAAAGGACGAGCGGAGGAAGGAACCCGTTTCTGAAATCGCGCGAGCCGGGAGCGCGATAAAAATCAACAGGTGGGATGTTCTACAAGTCGCGCGGCCACCATTTGTTGTTGCCGCGCGCGCGCACCGATCGCGTCGCGCCACCACGAAATTCCGCGGGCGTGTAACAGGTGAATAGAGGGCGCTCTCCCCCTTCCGTGACATTTTTTTGCGTCCCTCCCCTTCTTTAATCTCGCGGCGCGATGCTTTATATCGCGAGATTTACAACTCTGGAGGTCCTCGTGGTATTGAACGTTTTTTAGGGGGTTTATTTATTCGAGATGTTTTACATAATTTTTTTAATGTCCGGATGTTTTGTCATAGCATTCCGATGAATCACCAGCGGGGAATTTAAATTTTTGAATTTAGCGCTAGATTTTAGCGCCGGGGGAGATGGTATCCGAAGTTTGCATCGTGAGTATGAGATTTTTAAATGCATGTTTAAACGGAATTTTAGATTTGGTGATAAAATGTTTAAGGAAAGGTATGCAATGCGTGTTTAAACACAGTCATTAGCGACACAATGTAGTATGTTTATTCTTTAACAATTTTGTGATAAATTTTATTGATCATAAAATCATGATTTGATTTCGGTGCAACAGAAAGATGTTTCGTCCGCGAAATATTATTTCATAATGCATGACAAAGAAAACCAAAGACTGCAAATGCAATAGACAATCTGTTACTGTGCAGATTTGATATATTGTGAAATCAGCGGTGTGGATGAACATTCTCTATACTCAATTTATTCTATCTTAATAAACCATAAAATATATCGTTATGTTAAATTTAAAAAATCAAAGTTATTTTATTTCTTAATATACAAAAACATGAAAATGGATACAATCTAAAAGGAGGCTATAAATGGTTGTTTTTGTTTACGGAAGAGTTCATTTTAAAAAAATTGTCAATGAAAAGTTAAATAATTTTATTTTTAAAGTTAATATAATCTTTTTTTCTTTTTAAAGCACTTAAGCTGACATAAAAAGGAAGTCGTGAATTATTTTATTACTATTTCGAAGACGCTAACTTCACCGTCATAAACCGCCTCTGAATTGTACTAAATCGCCATAAACGGCTTCTACATCTTTCCGTATTTAAATAAATTGGATCGCGTTTCAAACAACATCCGAGCCACACTGATACTGCAAACATAAAAAAAATTCTATAAAATGTGGTCCCACCTAACCTCAAAGTGTTCCCTCACCCAGCGATATGCATTGCATGCATAATTACGAGCTCGAACACCTCATCGCTGGCGAGGCATCATCCATTAGCGATTACGGCCCGTCGACGGAGCGACGACTCCAACATCTCTCTCTCTCTCTCTCTCTCTCTCTCTCTCTCTCTCTCTCTCTTCATTCCTTTCTGGTTTTCGCGATTAAAGGCCCCGAAAAAGCGAATAAATAACTTCAGCCACGTCCGCGGGAACCGGAGCGTCTCCCTCTCTCTCTCTCTCTCTTCTCCATCGCCGGCGTGCAAATAAAGAAGTCAAATTCCGGAGAGGAGGCCGCAGCGACTGTCAACCTGCAGCTCTCCCGCGCTCCCGTTTTATCCTTAAATCGCGCGGCGAAAGGAGGCGAATCAAGGGAGATAGGAGGAGGGAAGGTGATTCAGGAGGAGAGATCCTGCGCCGATGGGACTCCGGGGAGAGATCTTCTCTCGCGGCGCGGTTTGTCGCCGGTAGCGCTTACACGCGTTATCGAGCCCGGCGTACTGTTAGTCGGGAATTTTTGTAACGGGGGAGAGGCCGCTACGATGATGACAGATTTTTTTGCCGGACAGTGATGGATGTGTTTTCGGGACTGCCGGTGCCGATTTCGCTGCTAAAAATGCGCGGATGGATGCGGCCGGTGAGGAATCCGGTCCGGTCTTTTCGATGCTGAGCGTAAACTGTGGATTGAAGAATGTATTCTCGATGTAAGGGTTGGAAAAGATTCGTAGAGGATTTGAACCAGAATAGTAAAAAATCCCTTTTTACTGAAACTTTTTGAATTATGGTACAAGACCTTCTCCGAAACTTTCAGAGATCTCTTTTGAAGAATAATTTCTTTGAACTTTTCTAAGTTTCGGTTCCGAACTTCTACAAAACTTCAAAAAAGGCCTGCTTTTAAAATCTTCAGTCTAATCCGTTCCTAGAGCCTGTGGTACCACACCTTACGGAAATGTTATTGTCATTGATCGTTTAATAGCGAAGTTAAGAATTGCATTTGATATCGAAAGCAAAACCACTTTCCCCAATCATCTGAGCTAACCGCGTGGAAATTCAATTTAGTGTCATCATCCGCTGCTTGGCTACCGATCGGAGCATTGATTACTTTTTTCCGCTGTTTAATAAAAGGGCGTGTTATTTAAAATCGATCCGATAATGAACGCGCAATCGACGGGTTATCAAACGATGATGATAAGCTATTAAGTTTTATCAAAGAGAAAGTGATTACGACTTCCTCTCAGGTTTCACCGGCTTTTGAAACCTAAAGCGAGGAAAGATCGTGTCCACACCACCGATAAAAAAATCCTTACTACCTTCATAATCAAAAACGGCCTCCCCGACTCGGGACGATGCCGCAAAAATCTCATTACCCGCTCCCTTTGGGCCGAAGTAAAAAGGAACCGCCCGTGCGCTGAATCTTCAGCTCCTTCCAGGAACAGTCGGTAAAACAGGCGGACGCCGAAGGAATGCAGGAATCGCCTGACTTTCCCATACCAGGCTCCTCTCTCTCTCTCCCTCCCTCGTATGTGTCTCGCCGAAAAATTCTCCGAAAAGGAAGAGAGAGAGTCGATGCGCGTGTGCACGAGAGGAGGCGCGCGCGCGCGGGAATCGGCGCCTCCGATCGAAGAAGAAGAAGAGGAGCCGGGGGCCCGGTTGACCTTCCGCATAATGTACGCGCGCCGCGGCGCGAGTCTCACGGGGCGAGGAAGAGCATATACCACGGGGGGAGAATGTATACATGCGCCGCCGCGGCCGGAGGGAAAAAATCTCGCGGAACAATGAGAAAGCGACAGGGTGGGGAGGGAAGGGGTGAGGCAGGAGAAGGGCAAGGAGGAGAATTAAGACGAGCGGCTGCGGGGACGGTGAACGCGAGGAGAGAAAGAGCCGAGGGGAGAATTGAAACGTACCTCGTATTGTAATTAATGTTAACAGCTTCGCGCGATGGGCATACGCGAGCAAGGCCGCTCACTCGTCGGCCAAATGAGCCGCAATTTCCGAGTATGTAGAGCGATTTGCGCCGTCGCTCCGCGGAGTGTAAGGCGAGATTGGAGGTGGTGCGTGGGCAGACCTGCTTTACCGATTGGCATTTTAATGATTGTAGTTTCTAATATTCTTGGAAATTCGAAATGGAATTTGAAAATTTGAGAAATAACGAATCCAGAAGAAGTGAATTGCTGTTGCATTGTTGTGGTTCTAGCACATTTAGCCTCCTACTCACTTAACGGTAAAGTGTAGTGTCTAGAAGCGATAGCAAGGCTTAATTTCTAAACATCAGTCTAATAATAAAATTTTATATGTAATGTGTTTTAGAAAAATCGGTGATCGGTAACAAATTATTTTGTTTCATGTTATACATAATCAGAATGTTAAACGTGATTTATTATTAAAACAAAAACTAAAGCATCTTGAAATGCATAATGGTCGATCGATTTTTTAACTATTTAATGAAGTATAAACCGATTTCGATTCTTAACAAATCGTCTAGAGAATATACCCAATAGGTGCACAATAATACTAATGAAAAAACTAAATAAGAAAACTCATAACTAATGATTACCTATTAATAGTTAAAAACAGTGGAATTACAAACCGATTTCGATTTTTACAAAATCGGTTAAGGAATGTTACCAATAGGTACGTAACAATACTAATGAAAAAACGAAACGAAACCTAGCAATAATGATACCATCAAGAAAAATTTACATAGCCGTATGAAATCGGCTATATAAAACTGCTAATAGGTACCTGACAAAACGATCGAAAGTATAAAACAACGATTCTCACATTTTAAGCGATTCTCAAAGAAAGAGAAGAGCACACACCTGTTACAGTCTTGAAAGAATCCAGCGGGACGATCTCCAGAAAGCCCAGAATTCACGAAATCACGAGCGGCGCGACTCGATATTCGCCAGGCCGTGAGCGCGATTAACTGTTACTTCGACTGGAGACAATATGAGCTCGGGGCAGGAGCGAGGCTTCCACTCGGTCGGCCAGTTCGCGACGGGGAGCGGGCGCGCGAGGAAAAGGAAAGAAAGAAAGAGGCGGAGAGAGAGAAAGAGAGAGGACGTCGCGAAAATGCGAGCGGAACCGAAGAACGAGTTTCTGGTCCGGGGGACGAGCGTGTAGGTACGTATACGCAGCGCACACGGACGCGCACGTGCCGGGCCGCCAGCGAGAGCAGAGGATCGGGAGTATAAGGAGGCGGAGAGATCAACGAGCGCGGAGAGAAAGAAAAACACTTGTTCGCCGAGGCTGCAAGCGCCCTCTTCGCTACCTCGAGGCGCGCGCGCGCCGGCGATGCACGCAGCGACGCTGCGCTGCGACAGCGCTGAGTTAGGCTCATCCTGCAATGCGAGACCTAGGGTTTACATTTGTTTTCACGGAGTACGGTAAGAATGAATTTTTTTGAAAGTGAATGTTCTTCTTAAAGAGTATTTGAAAGTAGTTTTAATTTTGAGGATTATGATTAAATATCCTAGCGTATCAGTGTACGATACCATAAATGGATAGGTAGGGATAGGTACGTCATTGCAGACATGCAACCAAATACGTCTAAGCATCTAATAATGAGTGTCCATCCTTCAGTTCATGGTTTTCTATGAAATGACACAGGTGCAGTTTTATGAAGAAAGCTAATTTTTTATAAATATAACATTAAATTATAATAGATATGTATGCAAGTTCATAAAGCAGGTGATTCTCGCACGAATATAGGTCTTAGTTCACAACATGAAGCGATGGTGAAGAAAACAACCGTAAAAGAATCACTTGCTTTACGGATGTATATTGAATTAAATTTTTTGCAGAATGAGTGAAATGAGATAGTACGACAATTTTCCCTGACAAGTGCGACTATTACGTGAGTCGGAATTGCAGTCACCAAGAGAGTATTCCTCACTAGGAGAAAGTAGCTAAATTTTAGAGTTTAACGTTCAACAGATTTGCATATAACATTCTCTCTTAGAAAAACGATGACAGGATGTTGTAAAGCATTTAAAAACGGGATTTGTTGGTTCGTGAGTATGTCCAGTTAAATGGCGCCAAAATTCAAAAAGTTTTCTAATCTCAAAAATTATAATGGATCATACATTTGAGTACGTACATACTATGAGAAAATTTGAGGAATTTTGGAATAAATCGATGTTAATATTTTTTTAATGCAGCAAGGCGTAAATTATAACTATATTTTCTTCAATATTTCATGTGGTTTTACAGACCTTTACAAAAAAATCTACTTCAAGAACTACTGCAAATTCCTAAAGACTGGATGAATTATTTGATTGCAATACAAGATTGGCATGGCAACTGTTACTACATGAGGGAGAATTCCAAATTAGTTTATCTGCAGTTGTTAGTCAGTTGTAAGTCAGTCGTTAATCCATACTTACATATTTACTATTGGAATTTATGCATTAGTTTTGCAGGTAGTTTTTTCACCAGTGAATTTAAAGTCTATCTATGTGAAAAAAGTATCACGACACGCATGCGCAAACTACTAAAATTACTCTTCAAACACTCGCAGCGACCATAAACATCACTGCTAGCAAATTGAACCTATGGACGATCGATATCGAGCTATTGACTTAATCCTTCGATACGTGTTATTATCCCATTATTCCCGCGTTACTCTTATTAAAGTAATAGCACCACGTACTTTTCAAACTTTATTATTCATGAATAATTCAACGGCGCTCGATCGGTGCTCATCGCTACTAAACCAGCGGAGTGTACATCTTGATTGCGCGCTGATTTATAGCGGCATAACCGTCTAAATTTAGTGCGCGCGTAATTGTCCCGGCGACGCGCAACTCCCGCAATAATCCCCGATCGCGCGTGCGCAACGTCGAAAACAGCCCCTCGCACCGCGCGCACAATGACTGTGTCTACTCCGCACGCTGCTCGAGAGGAGAGTACAAAAGAACGAAAATAAAAGAGAGAATTACGCGCGGCATACGGGGAGGAAGAAAGGAGCGGTGCAGCGGGAGAAGGTAACCCGATAGGCCGCGTTCGATCGACCGTACGTTACCCGGTGAATTTAACGCGCGGATTACGCGTTCCTGCGAGATTACGCCGCGGGGATGCGCGAGATGCTCGACGTCTTTATCGCACGGCCAGCGCGAGCCGCTTAATTGATCGGGCAGAGGCGCTTTCGAGGCTCGTACAGGTTTTTCCTTGTACCTCGCGGCTTCGAGATATTTGTTTTCTCGTTTTTTTTTTCAAACGGGAGGTGGGATCTCGCCACAGTGTAATGGATGGTATGGCGGTGATCGGTTAATGACGATTTAGAGTGGTGCCGGGGAATTGAGTTGTTGAAAAGTTTTATTGGGAGATTCTTGTTTCCCCCGTGTTTATTGATCGGAAAGTCAGTTTAGAAATACGGTGTATATGTAAATTTGAGTGCTTAAATAATTTTTCTGTGCGTTAGATTATCAGAATGACTAGGCATTGAGTCTTTAATTTAATTTATACTTTGGTTTATTTCTATATTAGTGTTTCTTTTAGAGAAATGCAGTTTTCTTCTTGAATAATAATGAATGTTTATACTGGGATCTTATGAATTTTTAATTCATTTTATTTTAATTATATTGACACAATATAGATTTAAGATTTTCGTGTCTGTTAATGTTCTTACTGTATTTAAAATTGTGTATTAAAACTGTGTATACTAAAATATTTAAATTCTATAATCAAGAATTTTAATTACTTTTTAGATTCAATACTTACATGAACATCAATCTTCTATCTAAACAGCACATATAAATTTAAAAAATCTAAACCATCTCGTACCCTTAAAAAAATCTTCACCGTCCATCTGGAATTTACGATGTTTTCCCTCCGTCAGGTAACAAGCTCCAATCTAAATCTTCTAGTAACCCCACCGAAATAGTCTGCTCTATTATAGTATCTCCTTTTATACTACAAAAAAAAAGAAAAAAATGACACTCTACAACTCGCAGCAACCCAAGTCACTTCCTCTCGGAAAATCCGACTCCGTGTACCTTTTTACGCGTCGCTTCGTGACGCAACGACTCCCCCGCATCCAGAGGGGGAGAGGAGAAAAGTCGGATGTGTTTGGTAAGGCCGATCACGCGGCTCGGCAGTAATAATCTCCGGGAGTCCCGCGGCTCGCGCATATCAATTAGCGCCCGGCGGAGAGAGGGGCTCGCTCTCCTGCTCGCGCGAGAGCGACGACGTCACGATTAATAGTTCGGCCGCGGCCGTATATGGCGGCCCGGAGTGTCCCGCCGGTGGGACGATGTTTTATGTTTCCGATCGGCTCAAGGCGAGCGCCGCTCATATTAATAATTAATGGGGTGCCCGCTCGCCTTCCTCTCCTTTCCCTTCCTTTTTCTACTCTCTTTCCTGATGATTTCGTGGGACGGCGATTAGTCGCGAGAGGCGGTCGGAATGCGATGTTGTTTTGTCGAGCTGGTAATCGAGCGATTTTTCCGGCGGGAAAGGTGTTGCTCGAGCATCACGCGGGATCAGGCGTAATCGATTACTGCGAAGCGCACGGGGAGGGTGTAAATCAATTGGGTTTGGCCGTTACACCGCGAAAAGCCTGATGGTCTTTAATGACGACGCGACGTCGCATTATTATACATGGAATATTCGATTCACTAAAACTGGTACCGATAAATATTAATTTCTCTCCTCTATTTTTCAGGCTATCAGCATAAATCTAAATTCAAGCGGGATGCGGAGCAACAACAAAGTTAGATTTAGAATCGATTTATATTCGTTGCGGATTTGGAGCAAGTATCGGTAAGCAAGTAGTTGATTATATAAATGACTTTATTTAATTTTATTTTCAATGTTCATGTTATTAATCTTAACGAACAACTAGGTACTGTAAAAAAATAAATAATACATATAAAAATGTTTTGATTTACGGAGAGCATTTTCAAGGCTAAAATTAGTGCAGGTGTTATTGAAGTGAATTAAAGAGAATATCGGCAAGTCCACCATATTGGTATTTTACATTCTCCAACATTCTTGATCAACCACCGGAAATACTTAATCAAATATTCGATTTTATAACTTTCCAGACGAATTCGTCACTTTGGAATGAACAATTATTTAAATATCATAATTTTGAATATTCATCTGGCAGTATAGAATGAAAAATAAATTATTTATAGTATTCACACAGAATACAGTTTTCCAAGCAAACAAAAATTAAAGATGATCGTGCCTAAATTTGCACCTTACATACGAAAAGTTGAATGCACAGAAAATTATACACATCGGGAAAAGAAACACGATAAATATTTAGTTTTAGGATCAGGCGTAAAAGACGGCCATTAAAGCAATCTTTTAAAAAAATCTAAGAACCTTTAGGTAGCCACGTAATGTCCAAACTTGTTACGGAAAAATCGATAAGGAAGACGAAGGCGCACATCGAATAGACCAGGGACGGGGGATGATGATTCGCTCCTGTGTAAGTTTTGAAATCGGAGCCGGAGAGGAGCGCACAACAGGTGAGTCGGCTTCCCCCCTCCCCGAGCGCGGTAGGCGCGCGCCCGCGCCCCATTCGCGGATTTTTCGCGCGCACCTGCCCCTCCGTCGACGCCGGCCAGATGATGACTCGACCGTGGGGTTAAGCTCGTTTCTCGTGTTTCTCAACGTTTCGCAAAGTCTGTTGTTGCAGACGAATGATTTCGTTTGTTTTGAAGAGCCGGAATACTTCATATTACTTCAGCTATGCCGATGAAGTCGCATAATAATATAATAAATTTTTTGAAGTGCGTTAAATCTCCTTTATAAAACAAACTATATTTCAAAATATATTTTGAGTGTAAGACAAAATATAATTATTCAAATTTCAGAATCAGTTTTCGCTTCCTTGAAAATACTACTTGAGTTACAACAAATTAATTAATAGTAATACATTAGTTGATGATTCATTATTAGTCTCTTTTTTTTAATATATTAATTTTTCCAGCTTTTATTAAATGTAAAAGATAGGCAAAATGCCCGGTGTGCCAGTTTTAGCGGCAAAGTACGGGATGATCACCCGCAGCGAATAAGCGGGATGAGGTAGCCGAATCGTTCAAGTATGCAATGTAGCAGTTATAGCGGGTTTTGCTAATCACCATCAGAAGGAAGTGACATGTGCTAGTCTCCACCACAAAGGTGCGAGATCTGCCAGCTTTAGCGACAAACTGCGGGATGGTATCCGTAGTGGCGAAGGAGCGTAATGAGGTATCCGTAACGTTCAAGTATGCAATGTACCAGTCTTAGCGGCAAACTTACGGGATTTGCTAGTCGCTAACACAAAGATACGAGAAGTGCTAGTCTCCACCACAAAGGTGTGAGATGAGTATCCATAACGTACAAGTATGCAATGTACCAGACTTAGCGGCAAATTTACGAGATTTGCTAATCACCTTCAGAAGGGAGTGTCATGTGCTATTCTCCACCACAAAGGAGCGAGATGTGCCAGTTTTAACGGATAAGTATGCAATGTACCAGTCACAGCTGTAAATTTACGGAATTTGCTAGAAACCATCGTAAGGGAGAGAAAGGGCGGGATGAGGTAGCAGTAACGTTCAAGTATGCAATGTACCAGTCTTAGCAGTAAAGTCACGGGATTTGGTAATCACCATCACAAAGGTGAGAGAAGTGCTAGTCTCCACCACAAAGGTGTGAGATGTGTCAGTTTTAGTGGCAAACTACGGGATGGTACCCGTAGTGGCGAAGGAGCGGGATGAGGTAGCCGTAACGTTCAAGTATGCAATGCACCAGTTTTAGCGAGATATGCTAGTCTCCACCACAACGGTGGGAGATGTAAGTTTTTTTTGTGTATATCTGATGGATATTTCTTTTTAATTCTATTAGTTGGTTCTTTAATTTTATGATAAGATATACTTCCAAAAGTCAAGAATCACTTGAAAAGTCTCTTGGCAAAGGCGATAGTAAAAAATGAGCCACCGAACTGTAGTTGAATCTCATTCAACTCCGCCTTGGAGTCCTAAAAGTTCATTCCGCGGAAAAATTCGCGCACCGCCGCAATTTACTATTAAAACCCAAAGTAACAAACCCCGGGTTCGTTACTACAGTTTGCCTGGGGTATCGCGAGAAGCAAAACGGTATGACGAATGTCGTCTGTGTTTCGTGCACAAAAAAAAACGGACAGCTCCGCCTCCGGAATGCCGGCGGCTAATTATTTTACAATTATACTTCGAGCCCGCCTTTTTCATCCTTACCTTCGCGGAAACAACAAATTCCTCGATATAAAGCGAATTCGAGTAAACTCGTCCGCTGCGGCTTTTTACCCGCCTACCCACTTAAAATACCATAATTCATCAGAAAACCCCCTGAGTAATGGAAATTTCTCAAGGCTGCCCTTCAGTCGTGCCGCGCTTTTCAGAGCGAAATTTTTACTTGGCTAATTTTTTCTTCTTCGCGTTTTATCCTTCGCGATAAGCCGCCCGTACCGAGAATCCAACGAGAAATAAAGAAGGAACGTGTCTTTGAGCCGCTGAAACACAATAGCCGATAAGAACAATAGGAGCTGCGAACCTCGCACTTTCCCTCCGAAATTCGCTTGAGTTAACTACATCCTACCCATGGGTGTGTTGGTAAATATACCCATAGGTATATTTACCAACACACCCGCAAACGCATTTATAAAAAGATTAAAAATTTCGAAGGCAATGATATTTTTATGGTTTATTTATGAGATTAATAAAGGTTAATTTAATAAACAAATGTTAAAACGCTTGATAAGAACAACGAATTTTTGTACTCATTAATCTTTGAATTGTTTACCAAATTTTTTGTAAATTTTGTCAAAAAGTGTAATGTATATACACAACATACACGCGCGTAAAATCGTCGTAGTGGGTACTTGTGTATTACACCGTGTATTATATACAAGCGTCCCACGATACCCCCGGAAGCGGCGGCGCGTGTGGCCCACTCGAGCGTGAAAAATCGGGCGGGCCTTCGCGGTGGTCTCCGAGGAAGCTGGGCGCACTTGACCGGCGGCCGCCTCCTCTTCCGGTAGCGAGGCTCGTGCGCGCGCCCAGGCCCGGACCCGGCCGGGTCTGTATCGCCGCAGCGCATCTCGGGCACGCACGAGCGGCTCCGTTTCTGCGCGCTCGTTATACACCCCGCCGGGAGATTGGGACACGTGTTTCGCCGGCGTTGCCGACCTGGGTATTGATGGGGCCGCCTCACGACGATATCGCACGGCCCTGGCGCACGTCGCCCGCGTTATCGGGGGCCGATATTGCCGACTCGGAGATGCTTGTCGCGTTAGCAAGATGTTTTTTCTTCCCTTCGTGTTATTTGCCTTTTTTTGTAGGGTAAAGTGGGACGTTTCTTGGGATTGGGTTTTTGTTGTTTCAAGATCGGCTGCGTGTTTGGTTTTTGAAATGGTTGGATTATCGGTGATAGTTGGTTCTTTGCGGGATGACTGTTAAGTTATCGCGTGTTTTCTTCAAGTTATCAATGGAAAGCACAATGATCAATGAGAAAACTGACGTGTCTATTGGTTTGTTTACTATTTTGTGAGTCAAGTTATAGTGACCTTCAAAGTATAGATGCAGAATAATGGAGATTCGTTGATGTAAAGTGCAAAAATAGCGACATGTTTACTCATTTTTTCTGGCAAGAAGAATTTAAAGGATTTCGAATGCAGATTTGAATAAAACTTTGAGCACAGATATCTTAAGCTTATCTTATAATTTGAGAAGCTATAAGTGGAAAAACTTCTATTAGCTCGGAAGTTATGAACATATAAGTATTGAAAACTTGATATTTAACCATACCTAATTCTAGAGCCAATGATTCACTAACATTTCAAAAAATGTAAGTAATTTTCATTTCCATTTTTGGTCATTTTTCTCGGTGCAGCATTACCTTTAAAAGATGATTAAACAGGTAATGCTTCAACGATCGAAACTGTTTATGACGTCAGCATCCAAACGTAAAGTCAGACCCCATACAAAACCCAGTCACGCCGGGTCAACATCGTAACGCAGCATTAGCAAACCATTTCACGCCATTGGCTCTGATTAAAAATCGCAATTACAAAATTGTTACCCCGCAGCCGGATGACCCCGTCAGTTACGCTCGCTTACGTCGCCGCGCCTCGCGTCACCGCACAGTCGGCATTTAAATCATTAATAACCACCGTCGGTTGTCGATCCGCGCGACCGATCCATTTCACTCACGAACAGAAAAAAAACACCTACTCATCGCATTAAATTAGCGAACCTTTACGCAGCGCTGCTCCCGGCATTATCTGTCATCCCTCTTTCATTCTCGATCGATTTCCGATAGAAATTGAATCCATTTATTAGTAAGTTAGTAGTCCGCTGAAATTGCGAAATGGACACAGAGTAGACTAGTTTTCTATTGTGATAAAGCACTTTTTCGAGTAAAACTCATAAAAAAAATAGATTAAGACCATATCCAGATAACAAGAAACGTTTTTGAAACGTTTCTGAAATGTTGCCTGAGAAACCAGAAAACGTTGCTTGGTTAGTTTCGATTACGTTTCAGAAATGTGTCTGCAACTTTAAAATGTCCCCTGAAGTTTCAAATCTGACGTTTCTGAAACGTTCCAGAAACTTTGTCGAAAACTTTTCTGAAACGTTTCTGAAACGTGCACTAACAAATTTATTTTTCGCTTTTCTTACGACGTATTTTGCACGTTTTTCAAACGTTTCAGAAACCGTTTATAACAGGTTTTGTAAACGTTTCTGAAACGTTTCACAAGTGCATTAATAAATAAATTTTTTGCCAAATGCGGTGTTCTCTTAGAGCGGCGTATTCAGACTAACAGCTAATTTATGTAAACACTCGGTCGGTATTTATTATATTAGAAAGCTTGCAAACCGCTCTTATA